>JAHWXV010425862.1:0-13339 GCA_024586415.1 Phrixothrix hirtus
ATATATATATATATATATATATATATATATATATATATATGTAGGTGTAAATCCGTTTGCTGTTTTTCAAAGTGGACATCAAGAAAGATTTCCTTTGAATATTTGAGCAAGAATACGGTGTTCGATTCATTGGGCCATTTGTTCTTTCAAACAGGTAATTTCTTTCACTGTCTGCAGTTCTTACGTTTAATATGGAATTTTTATTTTCCAGACTTAACGGAAATGACTGTCTTAATTTTTTAATTACTGATCTGCCATTGATCCTAGAAGACCTACCTTTAGGCCAGCGTAGGGAATTATCTTTCTTACACATTTCGAAACGTGAAGGCCCAGTATATTGGTAACTATACTTTCCAGACCTCAATCCAATGTATTTTTACTTATGAAGCCACCTGAAGTTATTCGTGTACTCCGTCTCCATTGACATCTGAAAACAACTTCTGAATCATATTCAAGCTGAATGCCGGCAAATTCAGAACACTCTTGCAGTATTTGAAAGCGGCTGAGATAATTCGGAGGCGTAGAGCAACTGTATATATTGCAAGTAATGGAGGCCACATCGAGCATTTACTTTAATATTAGAAAATGGTTAATAATAGTAATAAATCACAATGCAATTTTTATTTTGAAATCAGTCCATAGGAAAAAGAAAAATCTAAAGGAAGGGTTTACTTAGAATTGATAAGTTAACTAGAAAAAAATGTTTGTGGTATATAATTTTTTTCATAAAAACATTTCTGGACTGGATAATACGCAGGTGATTGGTTAAAATCAAGTCCTCATTTTGACTTGCAGAGATGCCATTTAATGCTGTAATAATAGATGTCAATTTCCAATACAATGCGTCAAAACGTTTTCGAGATATTAAAAAACTAATTTATAATACGTTTTTCAAGTCGAAAACGAAGAGATTTCGGAACTGTGTTTGTATGAACTTTCTTTTATTGTATCTAATTCTATCTGCAGCCAAAGTTTATTACCCTCTTTCTGGGACACCCTGTATATGTATAAAATCGAGTAAATTTCAAAAATAACTTGATTTATGAAAACTAAGCTCAGATGGGTGGAAAGCTCCACCTGCCCCTCAGTAAAGCCTTCTCCTCACTCTGACCAACAAGTTATCAAACACGTCGATTGATATATTACTCACGTGGATATCTACATGTTGAACCTAACATTACTTGAATTGGAAACTATATATTATGGTACAAGTGTATCTGCTATTGATACGACAGCATCTGGTTTCACAATAACATTTGTTATCCTTTTTTACTTTAATGCTCGTTTACTCTCCCATAAATAATAATAACAATAAAGAATAATTTAAAATTCGCCGTTTGCTTAACCGCACTCTAATGATATAATAAATTTGAGTGTGATTTTAATACATCACTCTTATCTTTTAATATTCAAATAAGAGCTCTTCCATCTCGTATACAACCCTAAAGTAATTCAATTATAAGGGTTCGTTGCTAATTACGATGATCTTCAAACGAAAAATCAAAGTAACTTTAAGTTCTGATTTATGATACTTTACAAATTGAAGGCCTTTCATGTATGTATACAGGGGAAAGTAACGATGATTAACATACCCTTCTTCGGTATTAGTATAAGGGTGCAATTACTTATGATCAGTCATAGCCAACAAAATTGATTTAAAATTTCTTTAAATGAGATTTGGTTTGATTTAAATTTTGTAAATCACAAATACAATATCTTTTAAAGGTATATATGAAAAACGCTTGACCATACATAAGAAGACTAGTTTAAATTTTAATGTTTACCTTTATTAATTTTAAATTAAACTAACTTTTAGTAGATTTTCTCAAAATGAATAGAAATAGCTGTTTGCGTACATTTAATGATGCTACGGATTCAATTTCAAATAAACCTGAAGTGTTATAATAGTGATTAATCTTTCTTCGCGCTGTAGTAGAGTAGAAATTGAAATTGTTCCGTAACAAAGCTATCAAGCACTTTTTTAAAGCACAATTGCCTTAAAACTACATAATTTATTTATTCTGTCAGTATTTCGTTAAAATATTATTAAAATTAAAGGCATTTACCAATTAATTAAATTAAATGGAAAACTTCATAAAGATTTAATAAATTCATTTATAAACATTGTTTCAACAATTACTTACTTTATGAAAAATACTTTTAAATCATTTATATCAATTTACTGATTTAGGAAACTACCTTTGTATACGATCAAACATCCTTTTTACGGGTTTGAGGTATTACATCTCGGCTGAACAACTTATGATTTTCTTGTTTATACCTCGCATACTCAAGTACCGCTTCGATTTTTATGAAATTTAGATTTCTTTTAGACAACTAAAATATAAGAGCTTATTTATTTTGTCTGGGATAAATCGGTTTTAGAGGGTAAAAATCATCCCTAAAGTTGAACCTGTTTTAGATCACATTTACTGTTCCACATGAAAATAGTAGCCCGATTTTTATGAAACAAGCTCTAGAATATTCTCTATAATGAGAAACGAAAAGATGACTCTTTTCATGCTGATATCTTACTATGAAGGTGAAAATCACCCCTAAAGTGATGGAGTCATATTCATATTGAACATTGGGGTACAGTGGTGGCAATCACAATACTGAAACCTTCCCTAACTTTATCGCTTTTCATTATATTAAAAATTCAACTTCAGATTCTGACTCCCCAAAAAAATCTGGTGCAAGATAATACACGACTTTGTCCTACGTAGGTAGATATACAAATATGTAAATGTCCACAAATGACTAAAATATTATTTACGTTGAATTTGGGAACGGTAATTGTAACGATGACCTATCCAAGTTACTTGACATGCAAAACCCTGCTTAACTCCAGAGATCTCTGATAATTCGCATTTTTTTAGGAAAACTTCTATGTTCACATAAATGAATGATAAAAGTATGAGAACCTCAACAAGTTTCAAAAAATTGTTATAGCTGTTTTCGAGAAAATCGCCAAAAACCTAAAGATCGCCCATTTGGTGTTTCGATTTGAATTAAATTATTGTCGTCTCATGCACGGAAACATGAATATAGTTTTTGAATTTCACGTCAATTGTTTTTCAGATACGTTGTTCACAACTAATACCCCAGGTACTTGTGGTTAATCGATTTTCAAAAATTTATTAGAGAAACTCCTTTGTTAATATAAAACTAAATTAAGTAGCTAAAGAATATACTCAGTTTTAAACAAACTTTTCCAACCGATTTCACGAAAACTGTGAAAATAAAGAATTAGGAAAATATCTAAAAATTACAGAAATAAAGTGGTACTTCCGGTTGTTCGATTAACAAATGTTTGATATTGCATATACAGAAGATTATGACCACGAGTATAAATTTTGATTCATCTAGGGCCTTTAGTTTCATAGTTATTTTATTCAGAGGAAAATACTTCCGATTACTCGATTTGTAGAAAATTTTCTGAGTAACGCACAGGCAGACGTATTTTAAAAACATGATTTTCGGATTAAAGGGACCCAAAAATATGCATTTCCACTAAAATTTCGACATCGAAAATTTTGGACCAAATCAATACCTTCTAGATATAGATAAGAGAAAGTAAAAAAAAAGATATACTATATATGTAAGCTATGTTTGTGCAAAATGCGCTTAGCGCTTAATGGAGCAACCTCCAGCCGAACAAATAAATGGTTCGACGTAAGTAACAATAATATAACGACATCAACATTGAACTTATTTTATAATGTTTACCTTAAATTGATTATTTAAATTGCCTTCCCTGAACTCCAATTTAAACCTCCATTCTTCTACTAAATGACTACTGAACTCTTAAAAACACCCTGATTGTTTCATATATTGTTGCTAAACGGACTGACTGGTGTCCATTTGCACCCCAAGGCACAATTTTTTGAAATAAGCTTCCTCGTGTTATTTTTTGTATATTGTGCGGTCACTTATATTTTCTTTGTGATTTTCTCTACCTATTATTAAAGTTTTTTAATACTTTAGTGCAATTTACACTGATCGACTCAGGTGATGCCAGCTCAATACTAGGGTTACACACGGTGAAGTTTGATGCTGGTAAATAATTTCCTTATTAAAACCAAGGGGCCAAAACGTCGGTTAAGTAGGTTGTCAGAAGACACTTGACGTACAATATGACTCCTGTCCTGAAAATTTAAAACAGTAGAATTCTTATATAGCAAAAAAAATTAGCAGTTTGAAAATACGTAATTTAATCGAAACTAATGGCAGTTGTAGAAAGTACAAAATTTTATCACAGTACACAATTGCTAATACAATAAATAACTGAATAAATAATTTCTTCACACAATAGTGAGTTAAAGATATTAAATTGCAATTTTTAAATGTCCAAGCAATATTTGTAGAATTATTTTCTTTAAATAATTCATCCAACAGTTTATAAGGAAAAAAATGTTACTTACAATAAATGTTGATTCCAAATGACGCAGTTCCCAATTTAATCTCTTCGCAGACAAAAGAAACGAATCCTGAGCTCCACATCTACATAAGAGCAACTAAAACAAAATAACAATTCCGTTATGTAAATTTAATAAATCAATATTAGTACAAATTCCACAAATATCATCGAAATTACACTTTTGAAAAACTGAATAAGAAATCGAAAGTTCATCAATTATACAAGAAATAATGCTGGATAATGTCGGCAGGACTAGCAATGGGCATACAAAAAGGTTGTGAACACATTAACCTTGTACTTCCCTTCTCGATACAGGTACGTAATGTATGTTAAGTATATATATATATATATATATATATATATATATATATATCTTGTCAGATAATTGACCTAAAGTTCGGTGATGCAACAAGAAAGTCTCAGAATTCAAAAACGTATTTTTTTATAGTCTCTAATTGTGCCAAAATAATTAATATACACTACGGTGCACATTAGTAGTTTTAACTGTCGCCGTCTTAGTAACGTGGTGTGCGAACTGATTAATAGAAATTAGCACCTTACTTGCTCATAAGCGCTTCCTGCTGCTCTTGCAACAAAAACGGATGCAATCTATTATTTGAAACACCATCACAAAAACCTTTTAGGTTAGTTAATATCGCACAAGATGATCGATAACAAATCAAACAGTCGCTTCGAAGCCATCTGTTCGCAACCACCGCACCGAGCTCTCTTCTCTCACCTTTATATGTCGGCACCTTATCGTCAACAAGCACACCTCATACGTACTAAACAAATTTTGCCAATAAAGTTCCAAATCAAATCAAATGAAAGTGCAAAGATAATTAAATAACTTACGAGGTTAATCGTAAAAATAAAGTCAAAAAAGACGATAAATACAATGGCAAATGCAATCTATAATTCATCAAAATGATAACGTAGCTACATACCGTAAATAACTACTGAATAACGTATGAGGCACGCGCAAAGAGTATATATTTATAACCAAAAATGAACGTCAAATTGTCATAACTAAAATTTTAATAAATATTTACGCAAGCACTAAGTGCATGTAACACTGTTCAACATACTATTTTGCATAAATGGTAATTTGTTTTAAATTTATAATATTTTTTCAACTTGAGGTCCTCCTAGACCCCAGTCCGTCTTTTACAGTGTACAAAATGTATCTTAATTATTTCAAATTAAGCATGGGAGTTCTCCAGAAATGTCTGTAATTCCCCGTTCTGTACATTAGTATCTCAACTTACTTTAATGGATCGGAAATTCCCTGTATCCCAATTATTTCAAATTAAGCATGGGAGCTCCCCAGCAGCAATCTCTGTGGTTCTCCGGTATTTACTTTACTAAAGGTATTTCAACTTACTTGGGTCACGGATTCCCTGTACCGTGATATTGAGAGTGAATGTGCAAAGTGCACTCAGATTTTGTTAGTTGCCCGTATTATACACTTCAAGATGAATGCGTGACATGTTTGGATAACAGTAAGCCTGAGGAACTATTATATTTACTTGAAAGTTGTGTCACCGATTTGCAAATTATGAAGTAGATGCCAGTGATATAGAAGAAGTCGATGTGTTTGCAGTACATGAAGAGAACGATGGTATTATTTACAAGCCGGGGATGTGTGACAAGGTTGGAGGTATTGCAGAATCCGGCAATTATTCTAAAGTGCTTTTATAATATGTGGCAAAAGATGGAACTAGATGGTCTGAAGTACCAATTGATGTACTAGCTAAATTACCAAAGGCCAATTACGGAAAATGGTGCTCGGACTTACAGCCTATAGCTCAAACATTTCTAGACTAGAAGATACCTTTTACTGTTTCTTAATCCTGACATCATCGATATAATAGTAACTGAGACAAATGGAAAATTTCAAGCTTTTATATTGAAATGTAATGAGAAGAATCTGAACAAAACTAAAAGCGATATACCATTTGACACTGTTGAAATCGAGGTTTACTTTGGACTTCTTCTCACGTTAGGAGCACTGCATTCTTCTAAAGAAGCTGTTGATATGCTTCGGTGTCGGGATCTGTCTTAGTGTCGTCCAATACTACCAGTAGCTATGCTAAGAGACCGATACAAAGAAATCACGACATTCTTACGATTTGATAATTTTGAGACTAAAGATGAACGTAAAAAAACAACAAACTAGCTCCAATAACGGACTTGTTTGAAATTTTTGTTGCAAATTGTAAGCAACCTTTGAACCCAAGTGATCATCTATGTGTTGTAACGCACAGCCTTCGGTACCTCCAATCGTACTCTTGATGGTACTAAGTCTGTGTACAAAGCCTCAAGTAGTTATCAGAAAGAGAATGGGCCCAGGAGTTGAAACAACAAGTAGTATATATGTTAAATGTATCATGTGATGCTCACTTGGTTGCGTCATTTTGTAACGTAGGTAATACTCACAAGTACAAAGCGTTTGGAACGGATTTATTAAACAGTCTAGCTGAAACTAATTAATTAACTAAATAAAACGGGATGGAGATATGTACAGAGGACGTTATCGAATAGGATAGGTCTGAATTTGAAAAGGGGGAATTTGTGCATTCACTCGTAAAATTGCAACTTAGTTTTCACAGTATATTTCTTTAAATGTGAATTCTTAATTATTAATGTTACTGTAAGTATTTTTATTCCGGCCAAATTAATTCATTTTGATGTTTTTAATATTAGTTGAAGTATTTTTACTAATCCTTTTTGGAATAATTAACACAGTACGGTTTAAATATCATTTATTTACTAATGAAATATTAATTCAAGTCAGAAACTATGTACAGATTTATTTAAATTATATATACAACTTTTAAAACCGACAATAAAGATTTTTGAACATTGAAGCTTTTTCAAATAACATTTATGTCCAAATTTAATTTAGCTAAGTTCTTCACCATGATGTGAGCTAAAATGTACTTTGCTTAGTCTTTATAAATCCCTACAGAGTTCGTAGTAATTCAAAAGCGATCGATATTTACTAATTTCAGACTATTGATAAACAATAATAGTAAGATGGCCGCGCACGTGTTCCTATACACGATGATAATTAGTGTCAAATTATTCTTGGTATTCGACTATATTAATTACGACAGTAACAGTTATTTAGTGTTTAGCGCTTTTCAAGGTTTGTGAGGTGATTCTTTTTACGATTCCGACAACTTCTAAAAGAGGTTATCTTGTAGGACTCGACCAAAAATCCACGATTTATCGTGTCCTTTCGATCGCTAGGAATAAGCGTTTGTATCCGACTCTGTGTCCAAAGTTGTGCTTTTAGAAAAGGAATTATTAAAGATAAGGCTAGACTCTAAATAAACAATGCATGCTTTTAGTCAAATATACACGGTGTTTCAATGTAAACGGTATGAAACAACAAACTGATTTTTCATCAATAGTAACTTAATTGATTCTGTTAGGTTTCTAACAGTTAAATGCTAATAATTCGGATCCGTGGATTTTAATATATGTGCTCCATTAACTCTTAACGGAATTCATACATTAAATAATCTCGGTAATAATTAATTTAATTTTATAAGTCAAACATTACGTTTCGTATATTCTAACAAGGGATGCTTGAGAAGCGACCTTCCAGTTTGAAAGTTTAGAAATGATTGATTCCAAATCGTAAATGTGCCTTGAATTTATACTGTTTCAAAGCAAGCTGGAATCGACTTAATATACACCTTCGTTCGATAATCCGTTAAATAAATATGAATAATGTAGAAAATCAACTAGAAAATCAACTAGAAAATCAAGTTAATTATTCAAGGATGCAATAACATTAATACAGAAAATCTTTAAATAATTATCTGCTATATTATACAAAAATAATTAATTACAGGTTCATGTGTTAACGTAGGAATTTTTAAATTATATCAGAACGTAGATTAACGGACGATAATTTCGAATCTGTAATTGACAATAAGTATTTAATCATCACAAAGCGAAAAGAAGTTAATTGAAGTTCTGAAATTTCCGTTGAATAATCAGTACAAAACTTGCATACAGCGACAAATAGTTATCACGTTACAGAGTAGACAAACAAATTGTACCATTTCGAAGGCAATCATTTTTCAGAGTGTATATGAAATGTAAACCCGATAAGTATGGAATAAAGGTGTGGGCTCCTTCTGATTGTATAAACTTTTAATACGTCAAACATGCAGGTATTTGGGTTGGTTGTGTAGATATAACAGTAAACAAAAATCTATTATGCTTTTTTATTTCAGGAAAACAAGCAGAGTTCCAGACAGATCAGGGTTTAACACTAGAAGCATCACGATATTCGCATACCTAGAAGCACCAAGGCGGTCACATTGACGGGTCTTAGAATTTTTCATTTGAAATGTAATTTTATTTTTTATTTTTATTCTAAAGCACTCTGTAAAGGGTTAATATAAAAAACACAATTTTACTGTAAATTAAATGTATTTAAACAATTTTATTTAATTGCTAACAGCACAATTAAGAGAATAGCAAAATTTTTCTATTTTCCTTGTACATGAACCGCACGCGAATTTTTTACAGGAATTACTTGTGTCTTTTGTTTAATTTTTTTAGATTTTGCAATTTGGCACTGTCTACGGTTAGAATTTGAGGATTAAGTAGTGGTATCCCCTGGATTTGAGACCGTTGGTGTTGACCATCGTCTTGTAACATACTGTTGTCACAGTTGTACTGCTAGTTGCAATATAAAATTTTGTCTGGAAATTTTCCTTCCAGTCACTTTCTGGTATAAAATTCAGGCGTTTATAGCTGCCATATCCAATATGTTAAGAAAAACCTGGAATGGCCATCTTCTGGAAGTTGATTTTGTTGAATATTGCCTGGCCATCTGATCAAGAACATCTATTCCGTATCTGGTATTGCAGTAATACGTAATGTTTTCTGGTTTCTGTTTTTATTTGTTTAAATATTGATGCTGTTTGTATGTAGAGAACTAAGTAGCCGAACGTTTTTCTTTTGTTTTCCCTGGTAGACCGTTAATGTTATGCCTTCGTGTTTATAAATGTTTGATTTATTCAGCTCCATCTTCTGGTTTTTTATGAAAGTTGGGATCTCTTTTCTTGAACGGTTCATTATTCCAACAATAGTAGTAGATTTTTTATTAGTTATTTGGCTAGTTTTAGGGATGTGAACAATATTATCCATTATGACATTCCTCCCTTTATTCAGAAACTGTTGCATCAAACGACAAACAACGTATTCCCCTAAAAGTCGATTGGCGGGTTGTTGCTCGTTTTTCCTTAAATATAGAAACCCGTTCAACAAATATGTGGACTGAACATTAGCTGCGAGCCAGAATTTTATACCAAATTTGTCAGGTTTATTTGCCATATTCTGCGTAAAGGGGCATATTGCTTTTGTCGGAAAAAACTGTTCATCGATAGATTTATTTTCACCAGGTTTGTAGCATAATATGCAATTTTCTATAAATAGGTTCCACAATTCTGACACAAGTGCAAATATATCTGTTGTTAGTCGCTCAGATCTGGTATTTTGTATGCCAAAGCCAATAAGATGCATTATTTGGTAAAATTTGCTTCTAGGCATCGCCTCTTGGAAAAATATGGACCCCCAAGACAGACCACAGCATCTTCACGCTAATGTTCTTCGCCACAAAAGCACTCCTTGCATACAGCAGCGATATAAATGCTTCAATTTCTTCCAGGGAAATTACCCAATCCTATTTTTGAAGTTGTCTTTTACCTTCAGTATCGGTAGATGCTTTTATATGACCAAGTATGCGCTCATCAATAAACAAGCACCACACACTAGCAGGAGAATCTCCAACAATGTTTCTCTTGGCATATGAGGTTGGTTCAGCAACTTCTTTTATCACGTTTTGAATTCCACGTCTTCCTAAATTTACGAGATCCGTCAAAATTATAGCATAATTATGTAAGTCAACAAAAATGTTTATGTCCGACTGTTTGATAAAAAAGCTTTATTGAAAGTAAAACGGCAGGGTGTCAGTATCAAAAGAAACGTAATTATAATTTCTACAGTCGTACATAAAATCTTATATACAATTCGTACATAATAAGGCTTTATTGCCCTTTATTACCTCACTCGCTACGCTAGGTCGGTCATAAAAGAGTCTCGTCCATAAAGACCTGTATTAGGTGCTCATTACATATATCTGTCATTATAAATAAATATGTAAATACGAACTGCTACTATAAAAATGAAGTTACTAACCTGGCGTGCTAGCGCTGTCATCAACTAGCTCCCATATTATACTGCCAATGTGATGAATCCCTAAAGTGCTTCTAGAATCCACTGTTCCTTGTGAGTTATCCTCCCTGACGTGGTACTGCCGAGTTCATTCAAAGTCGAAGCAGACCTACCGGGCTTCAAAAAGTCCTCCACAATCCCGGGTTCATCTTCAGAATCGCTCCCACTTGAATGTCTCAGATCATTAGTACTATCAGGCACCCACTCTTCTTCTTTGTCTGATATAGCATCGTAGTCAGAGAAGCCAATGTCAGACTGTGCTACTGATATATTTTGTAATTCCTCCAACAACTCCTTATCCGCCAAACTACGACGAGACATAGCAACTTCAAAGTAGAAAAACAAGTACTGAGAAACGCAGAACACACACCTACAAAGAGCATAGTCAAACTAATTGCAGTTTACAACTATTGCTGCATTTTATACAAAGAACAAGTGAAAATTTCTGAGAAAACTGTAATTAAGCGGCAAGCGGTCAAATTGATCGTTATGGTGCTTCTAGGAGGTCATTAGCAAATTTCAACTTATAATAAGCGTAAATTCTTGTTAATGGCAAAATTTAATCCTTTAATAGGTTTAGGAAAAGTTATAAAGTATCAGATTTCTAGAAGAAATAGGAGTGAGTAAAACAATAGTGAAAAATAGAAAGCAGTCAAATTGACCGCCTTGGTGCTTCTAGTATTAAGGGTTGTTTTAGGTATGGTTCAGCATCTGCCACGGGGCTGTGGTATAGCTACTGATAATTTTTTTACCGGCATGGCACTTGCTGATGTATTGTGGAAAAAGGACATGGCACTTTGCGGTACATTGCGTAAAAATAAGGCATTTATTACTGAAGAACTCCTACCAGCAATATATATATAAAGTCCTTCTCCGGCATGTTTACTTTTCAGAAAAACAGAACTTTGTACCATAAGTTCCAAAAACAGGAGCTGCTGTAATCCTACTAGCGAGTGAGCTTGCAGATGGTAAATTATCTGATGAAGATAAGTCTTACAAGACAGAAGTAAACTTAGCCTACAACAAAACAAAAGGTGCTGCAGATGCCACAGATAATCTGACTAAAAAATATATGACACAGAGAAAAACAAATCGGTGGGCGATGAAAATATTTTGTGACCTCACAGATGTTGTAGGTGTAAACGCCTATAAACTCTACCTTCTTGCTGTACCTAATTGGCCGAGGAATAGATCAAATGGTCGTAAAATTTCCTTATTGGAACTTATAAAGGGGAATGTTATACGCAGTTACAGCAACATACACAGTCAATCAAATATAAAACGTTACATAGGTGATGTTTTACCTGAGCTATTAAAAAGGCTTCAAAACGACCCAAGAATGCAAATGAAAGCAAAGAACCTCGTTACATGTGTCAAAGGAAGAAAGATCGAAAAAGTAAAAATAATTGAGTGGAATGTAAACTTTTTTATGTTTATAACATTATGAACTAAAAACTACTTGTAATTAATTAGTGCAAAAAATCAAACTAGATTGTTTTATAGAAAATCTTTTAGTGAGTAGTTGTTTATTAGTTTTGTTAATCACTTACAAGTATTTTGTTTATACCTTTTATGCAAACAAAAATACAAATTTATAGGTTTTCATTTCTATTTTCTATACGATTGACACCTCCAGTACAAGCGTTCAATTCCTCATATTCTGTCATGGGGTCCTATCGGACCCCGGTTACACTGTTAGGTAATTTTACAAGGCCTACCCGTTGCAGGTTAAAAGAATTTTTCTCAAGAACGGTTTACTTCGTCGTGATTAATAAGGTATACCTCTTTTTAGGAGTGCTAGTTGGGAAATCAGGATAGGAAGTTGGATTTCTAAAATAATGAATAGCGAAAAAGTTAGGGAACATTTTAGTATAGGGGTTGATCTCCACCAAACCCCTATCATGAATATCAATTAACTATTTGGAAGATCTTGTTTAGAGTAGTTTATCTAACACAATTAAAATCGATTGAGTGGTTTTATAGTTAAGGTAAGTAGGAAGTTGGTTTTTGGTGTTGAACTTAACAACAACGGTTATAGGCGTGATTCCATTATAAGGTCTGGTAAGATAATGTATAGTCAATTAGTTGATATCAGTTGCAGGTTTCTAATCAGCTACTATTTTTAACTAATTTTACATCTGCCTATTTGATGAATAAACCATATTATCGTCCTCATTTATCCCTATAATCTAAATAATGTATACCGTTTAACTATTGTCCTACAGAATTGAAAATGTTAATAAATAACGAAACTCTTTTTGATCAAAAACAATACCAAATCATGTAACATAATTATACTTATGATGGATAAAAGTGGAAGCTAAGAGATTCAGAGTTTGTTACAAGTTGCTTAAAATTAAATATATAAAATTCCTAATTTGTGTATTTTTCATTTTTAAAATATTTATGAATACTTTGACCTCCATATCTTTATCTAAAACACCAACAATCAACTTTAATTTTTATAAATGAATTTTATACCTTTTGGATATAATATCTTCATTAGATAATAAAATTTCTTTTTAAAACTTCAATCTTCATTCTGATTTTGGTGAACTAATATTGGAATTTTTAAGCTGGTTTAACTAAGGGGAAGTTGTTTGGTAAAAATCCAACATTAATTAAATATTAGATATTGCCCTTTAGAAAATCTGAGCT
>JAHWXV010425950.1:0-12230 GCA_024586415.1 Phrixothrix hirtus
GTAACTTTTTCATAAATCAATTTTTATTTTAACCTAAAAATTTGACATCTAAATAAATGCACATGAAATGTTAGGGAATTATGTACTAATGTGCGGCATCACGTTGATTTGGTTACCGCCCATAAATGATCATGTGGGGTTCGGGATTAAATGAAAGCACTGTGTATGAAGACAAATGATTTATGTTTATATAAACCAACCAACATTTTTAAATTTTTTTTGAGAAAAGGGATTTGTTTTTACTTGCAATTAATTTAAAAAATTCATTTCTAAATAAAGAATATCATAGTGTTGTTTTTACAATACCATCATTGTGTAACAGTTGGTTATAACAAAATGCATAATATTGTCTTAGCTCAGTAGTTCCTCCGGGGAGAGTGAATGTATTTAAACCTACCATAAAAGAAATCAGGATGGGCACCAGACAGCTAGTAGAAATTCTAAAAAAATTACATTTGCTGATGAATGCTATAAAGCCAAAACCATCATGTGTTCTATACTCGTAACAAATCTAGTTAACTGGTAATTCAAAAATGCTAACATAAAGGAAATAATCATTCAAACATGTATGGGTTTATTAAAACAAAATAAAATTGCCAGTCAATAAGGCCAACCCTGTATATCCTATACTTACACAATTTTGTAGCAAATGGCCTAACATTGTTTACCTCATCCCCAATATTGATGTCTAATATTTGATGACTAATGCGGAGAATAAAATAACGCATATCACCACATGTTTATTCAATGTGCTCATTTAAACATAAAGAAGTCAGAAAGAATTTGGTACTTAAAAGAAATATACATCGATTAGCCCTAATCTTTGTGGCTTTCTATGTCCCACTTTCGGGTAAGTGGAGGATTATCTCTTCAAAGACCCTCAGCAACATTATTTTCTTATTAAGCAACTAGGAACAGTGATATTAAGGAACAAGATAGAAATTGACCTTGAAGCATCTTTACTGAGTCCCCTTAGAAAAGCAAAGACCATAATTTTAGTAGGTTGTAAATTATAGAAGTCAGAATCCAATTTTTTGTGGCAGAGACTCTATCAAAGTGAGACATGCGCTAGTCGGCAAAAGAAAGTTTATGGCACGTGACACTCCACAATGACACACTTGTCGGAAGGAAATTAAAGAATTTAAAAGAATTAACTAATTTATAAAAATTCAATAAAAACAGAAATTCCAAATAAACATGAAAACGGATGGTTATATAAACAGGGAAAGTTAATTGGAAATTAACGGCGGATATAAAATACCAAAAGTATCCTATAAATTTATACAAGGTCCTCAAAAATAAATGACACTACACACACTGTGGGTACCTTATGGTCTGTAGAGCACAATTTTCTTATAATTCTTTTTTCAAAAACCGTTTTTAAATTTTAAAAATTTACATGATATAATTTGCTCTAAATGCAATGCTGTCTACTAACTAAAAGGAATTATAAATGAACCTATAGTAAACATGTACTTCTGCAATTTGATATTCTTATAAAAACACACAATGTTTGCTTAAGGGTGCGCATCACTAAAATTAAATTTCTTTGCAGAGTATTTAAAGTTGCCTACTTACATACTTTCAATTTCCAAACATTACAATCGTCAACATGCTCTACAAAGGATTAAAATTTGTACAATGCAAAGAGGATTAGCATTCCTTTCATGAAGTGCATTATTTATTATTTTGAGAAACAACTGAATTTCATAAAGTGATTTGTTGTATATACCTAATTGTTACATGATATTTGGTAAAGCATAAAGAATGGCGATCTTTTTATTTTTATTTACATATGTGTATTGTTTATTTCTAAAAAATTGTGTCATTTGAATTAGAAAAAGCTCAAATAAATGAAAATGCAGTTAGAATTTGAAATCATCAGCTGCTTTATTTAGTTTTGTATACATGTATCTACAAATTTACTTCGCTAATTTAGTTAATTACACCTTGACAATGGAAAAAAATTAGTAGATTTTACGTTATATTTAATTATTTTAAAATGAATTTCTTAAAATTCATTTATTTTGAATAAGTTCTATATACTTTTACATTGTAAGAGTACATATTCAAGCTAGTCAATTGGCACCTGATCTTCAACATATTTCAATTACCTCAATAATTAATAAATATTTGTTTTTATCAGTAAATCACTTTTGAAAAATCTGAACATTATAGCTAAATATACTTATAGTCAGCTTTAATACAATTAGAAGGCTTACTTAGATAACGATCTAAGATCTACAATTTTACTTTTTTATCCGAGAAGAAGGCATGTTTTTAAACTTTTCTCTGCTGAAAAATTTACCGACCTCGATAGGATTTGAAAACAACATACTTATATTTTGTAGAGCATTGATGTGTAATTATTTTTGATTTTGTGAAAAATTAATTTTCGATTATTTTAATTAATTAATTTTCACATTTAATTATATAAACTACACTTTATTTTTAGTATGATATTATATTCATTTTAATTTTATTCCTGTTATTTGTTTTTATTAACTAATTATTTCTGTTTTATATAATTTATTATAATCATGATTAATAATAAAACTTTTATTTTTATAATGTAATGATAATTTTGATCAACAGTTGCAGTTTATGTATAACATAATTTGTTATTAATTTAAACAGAAAATATAAAAAAATTAATCAAGAAATAATTTTATAAATCAATAGATATTGAAAACATCATTTTTCGATTACCTGTAATGCATTTTTGCTTTACCTAAACTTGAGTCGAGTTACTAAATTAGTTAATCCTCTGGCAATCTGTTTATTTAACATAATGGAATATGACTCTACGAGTGCATTGAAAGTATGTAAAATGGGTTGCCTATTTTCTATTTTGTAATGATTTTTGATTAATTATATGAATTTAACTTTTTGTCGAAACTTGATGTCATTTCTTACATCAGTGGCTAGGCAATGACGAACAGATATTTTGAAAAACAAATAAAATATAAGATCTATATTGAATTTTAAAACTGGAACTATATGTACTTTATAGCAATTAAAAATGTATTAAAAAATAAAAAATTAGAAAACGCTTTTCATTATTGTCCTCTTAAGACATTGAACTATCAAATGAGCTATCGTCTTATTTTTCAACATAATATTTGTGGCTTATATTATGACAGAAAGAAGGCATATTTTCTGCATCACGGATAGTACTGGTCCACCCCCTTAAGACATCCTTATAGTAATGTGACCTATAAAAGTTCTTGGACCTTGTTTACTTACTTTGAAATAACAAAACAATTTTAAGTCGGTCATTACACAGATTTAGTTTTTAAACATATTTGCTACCAAAGTTATTTGTTGAAAATGCAAGATTCTAAACTGTTTTATCTTGAATATCAGACAATTTTGTTTTACGATTTATAATGTGTTCAATGGAGATATTGTAAAACAAAATAACAGATTCTTTTTATGCCGACCAGTAACAATATTCCCAAAAAATTACTATTGTAAACAAAGAGAATAACTTGAAAATACTCGCTTATTTATTTATTTTGATTTGCAAAAATGATTTTTAAATTCTTGACTTACTTGTAGATTCGTGTACCGAAGATTGAGAAGTGGTGTTCTAAAATGTCAGGTAAAGTAACGTAAAATTCTTTTAACGTTATTTTCTGGAATAAATATTTTTAGAAACAAACTATGTTCCAAAATTCAAGATATTCTGAAGTGTAATACACATCAAGGGCATCGATATTACTATCTGTCTTGGCATGCACACCAAGGTTGGATTTAATACTATAATTATTAACATTTTAAAAACTAAACTATACATTTTTGAAATAAATTTCATAGCAAATTTTGTTTTACAAGTCATAAGGTATCCCCAGTTTGTGGGATCTCACTTATTTTTGGGACACTATGGGTAACTAAATCTACCACAGTTGTATACAGTACCCTAAAATGTAGCAAAATTTGTAGTAAAAATTAAATATAGAAATTTTATTATAAACTACAAAAATAAACATTACAAATGGTTTGAGAATATTATTAATAATATGTAATTTTTTTATAAGCTGTTAAATTATAATGTGTACATATTAATTCTCTGCCTCTTTAAATGAAAATTAACATTTATTTATACAAACTCAGAATACGCTCTAATCAACAAAGTAATCTCTATACATTTTTGCCTTCTTTTGGATATGTAACGAAATTCCTTCTCAGCAAAACGATGCTGGTTTAGATCTATCTAGCTGTATAATTTAATTATTATACATCACCTCTCAATATAAATAATATTAATTTATATTGAATTTTCTCAATTACATCTTGTTCATTAACACAAAGTTAATTTAGAGTTTAGACTGTTAGTTTTCGGTACTGAGATTTTAGTTGCGAATCCATCATGACCGTGTGGCTCTTCTAATTTTCTACAATATTTAGCAGTCTCCCTTACATCTTACTAAAAATTAAAAATATGATTTAATATATATAGTGTTGCATTTGAAGAAGATTTTCCAACGAGCGTGTACCGAGTCCTTGGTAGCTTAGAGGTAAAGTGGCTGGGATCTGTCCTGAAATCGTAGGTCCGATCCCCGCCCAAGGAAAAATTTTTCTAGAAATGCAACCGTTCCGATTATGATTATCTCATACTTCTTCATATGTTTTTAAGTGTGTAAATAGTGTTGGCACAATCAGAACAAATGAAAATCTGCCAGGACTAGGTCTGGTGTCAGACGTAGCAAAATTTTTCAGCCCAAAGAATCAAGCATGTCCTTAGTTGCTTTAACGTGTATGGCCATGCGTTATCATGCAGTAGGCTAACTAACTTGCCCTTATTGTTCATAAAAAATCCCTTGTGCTCAATTTTGTTACTTAAATACAAAAGTTGTGTTTGTAATCCTCTATAATAATAGTTTCACCTGATTTTAACAACTCATAATATACCACATTTTTGAAGTTGTTTGTATTAATATTCAGTTTTATGCTCAATGTTTATGATTCTGATGATTAATCTATAATTTTGTCATGGGCACGTTCGGCATTACGCCCAACAACGGTACTGATGACCGCTAGATCTTTGGAGTAGGGGGGGATTCCAGGTAAAGTGCACCAGCACCGTCCGTGCCCTAAAGGAAGTTGTTGAAAATGGGTACAATGAGTCAAGATATAGGGAGGGCGCCACTGCTCCAGATAAGCCGCTCAAAGTATGGAACTATCCTCGGAACAGATACAAACAGTCCCTGGCCTCTAGCTGATTTGTCCCGGGGTTGCCTGTTATTAGGGCCCCAAATATTATTATTAATTAAGCTCATGATCAAAAGGAGGAACCTTAATTAGTACATATCCCCTGAAATACAAATATTATCAATTACCTCATTCTATGTTTAAAAGTCTAGTTGAATAATGCGACATATCTATTGTTAAAGAAATGGCTTATTCAGCATATACACACATATAACAGGTTACAGGAAACTTCTCTGCCTCTTGAATTTGGCCTGATTCAAGAGGTGTGGGAAGAACTAATCAGTCTATTACACACTAAAATCAGGGTTAAATATACTAGGTACAGTCCACAATCAGTACAGGAGGTATATAGTAAATAGGGCTCCCCTCACACAGAAAGGTTTAAACTGGCCTCTACAATTGGTTGGTAGCCGGGACTTTGGTTTAAATTGAATTCTCGCAGATAAACTTGGATATTTCGCTTATGCCTTTCACAGGCCAACAATAAAGAATAAAAGGAACAATATTATAGAAGGGAAACTGAGCTTTATTCATCAATTTACCAGGCTTCTCAATCGCCCTGAACCAGAGTCGTCAATCTTGATTTATTCATGGATTCCTGCGTTTGCAGAAGAACGTAACATGTCCATAAAGCAGCAACCAAAGTGAAGAAAAAAATCCCCAGAGATATACTATTCCATCTCAGGCTTGGTAGTCCAACATACTACATTATGCTGAGTCCCTATACTCACACACCCAAACACTTCAAACAAAGAATTAACACATATGACCAATTCTTACACAAACTACGCAATGAATTCGTACCGATTAAGAATATTATCGAAATCCACCAGACGTGAAAATTTACATTCAATTGTCACTTTTATATTTAATTATCAAATTCCCAATTGTTACGGACGTAGAAAACACGTCTCTCGTGTTTTATCCAACAGGAAGCTCCTTAGTTATTATTTTGTTGGTCCTTACCAACGCTGGTTTAGAAAAACAATACAGCAGCAAATTTAAACGAAAAAGATTTTGTTTATTAGGCACGGAACATCAATAAAATCTGACAATTTCATCTTAGTCACATATCATCACCGGTCACCATTTTATGCAAAAAAGTCCTTCCTTTAGCACCTAAATAACCAGTGACAGTGTTAAGGAATCCAAGAATCCTCTTTTTGAATTAGCTTCAACTAATTTGTCTTGGGTTTGACATATATTTTTTTCAACAGATTCTCCAAATCATGGTCTTTTGTCTTTTTGGGTTATCCAGGATGTTTGTCATCCTCCACATTAAAGTTTTCATTTTGGAAATCTAAAACCGCTTTTTACATGTGCATCTTCTCCCAATACCTCAAAAATCATTTTTGTTACTATGGAACTATTTTTTTAACTGAAATGTGAAGAGCAAATAATGCTTGATGGATTGCTTGTCAGATACGATTGTGTTTAGTACATTCTATGCTTACAGTGAATTATTTGAGGTTATGTTAGCTATACATTTCAATTTTATGGTTTATTGCGATGATACTGCACAGCGCTAAAATTGGCAGCAAAAGCTTTCCAGTTGGTCCAATATTAGGACTGAGAATTAATTTGTACACCTTATATTTAAAATCAGTTTGTTTTGTGTTTTAATTAAAGAATCTATTTTTTAATTTATTTAGTAATAATTATGCCTGATTATAAAACACAATTATCAAACATCTTGGTAAAGTTTATCAATAAATATTACAAGGAAGAGACACTAAAATTGTTTGAACAAATCCTAATTTTATTACCTCATGTAAAACACTGCGAGTAGCATCATTCATTTTATCAAATTCATCTATACAGCAAATTCCATTATCTGCAAGAACAAGAGCACCTGTTTGCAAAACAAGTTGTCTTGTTTCCGTATCCTTAGTAACAAATGCTGTTAGTCCAACTGCTGAAGATCCTTTGCCTGATGTATACTGGCTGCGTGGAACTAAATTATAGACATATTGTAAAAGTTGAGATTTTGAGGTACCTTCAGAAAAAAGATTATAAACACAATAATGATAATTATACAATATTTACCAGGATCACCACATAACAAGATATTTATTTCAGCTCTAAAATTAGTACGACCCGCAGTAGCAAAACTTTTCTTTGTACCTCCAAACAATTGTAAAAGAATGCCTTTCTTAACATCATCATTTTCATAAATTGAGGGAGCAATTGCCCGTGCTAAACGATCATAAATGTCTGGTTTTTGTGATAAAATTTGAAGTAGTTCAATTCTTTCTGGTGGGAAAACATGACTTTTACTGAAATTGATTTCAAATAAAATTTAAATATATTACATAAATTAAATATTTACCCATCTTCTTGTTCATACAATCTCTTGCTGTCAATTTTTCTAAAATGCAAAACATCAATATGAGTTTTGTACACAGCACGAATATTGCGCATGCGTGGATTAACTTGTAAAGGTTGTGCACGATATATTCCAGTCACTGTAACTCGATCACCTGGTTGAACAGAATCAACCAAATCATTATGTGCAAATAAAACTACTGTATGAGGAGTTTGGCCTGCTGGCATATCATCTAAAAATAAAAATGTTTGATGCAAAATATATATTATAAGAATCTTTTAAAAGTCACCGACACAATTTTCAAAACTAAGCAAAATAATTCACATAAATAAGGATTAAGGTATCTAACCACCCCGACCGAGTCTAACATAAGCACAAATTCAAGATTTTTTAAAACATTAACTACTACGTAGAATTAATTTAAATTTTAGTTGCACAAAATGCAATATTTAAACTACAAATTTATAAATTTTTAAAAGGATAGAACTAAAAATATGGCTGCGGAATAATTCCTGCAAAGCTCTTTTACCATGGCAGGATCATATGGGTGGAACATTTTCGGAGAGGATGATCTGAAATCAAAAAACAAAAATTTTCTTGTCAGAGATGTAATAGCTATCATGTAGTGTAGGTAATTTCTTTTCTTTATTTAAATTATGAAAAGGACATCAATTCAAAGAAGAAAAATTTGTTTTGCCCTAAAATACTAACTTAATCTTTATTATAAACAATTAATTAATATATCCAAAAACACCTATGCTACACGAAAGAAAATCTTTCTAAGAATATTCAAGCCAAACATGAAGCCCATTAGACTATTAATTTCAAAGAAAAGTTTCCGTCTTTGAAAAATGTTCGAGAAAAATGCAAAAGAAGATTGAAATGATTTTTTTATCTAATAAAAATAATATTTTTTTGACATGTTTAAAGATGAAATGTATATGTAAAAAATGATACTTTAAGTTTGAATGTCTGCTATTTTGTTTTAAATTTGAAATTTAAAACAGCATCCATCAAGGACTAGTAAATTTAATAAACTTTATTTCAGATGAGCAGCCAACGACCAATTTATAGTACTAGAATTTCAGACCTGTAGCGCATGATCAACTTCAAAGAACTGGAGGGGGGGGCTATTTATTTTACTTCTATTAAAATTGTGTTGCAAGTTAAAAATATGTTCTTTGAATTAAAGAAAACTCACTACTAATGTGTCTTTTCATTCTTGAAAAAAAAATGTGCGAAAATGTACTATTTTACGTGCTAAAAAAAAGTATATGCCCCATTAAACTTTAGTAAAATTAAATTAACGCTGAAAATCTGATGTATTACTATTACAGACATCAATATTTCCTGCAGTTTATCAAGATATTTAAAAGATACCAATAAAGAAGTCGATATATACCTCAGGTTTTTGAAAAAGGCTTTAAAAATATTTTAAAAAAATCTGACGTGAGAGACAATACATGACTTTCTCTTATCCATTTTAAATTTAATTTGAAGTTACTGACATTAATTACTGTTCTATACACCTACACTGTAAACTATAAAATTAATTTAAAAGCATAAACAATTCATCATTTATAATTTGCTATACAAGGTGTTCCAAAAATAAGTCACATCCCGCAAACTGTGGGTACCTTATGACCTGTACAACAAAATTTGCTTATGAAACTTTTTCAAAAGCATACAGGGTATCCGCAATATAAGGAAAATTAGTTTAACAGCAGACGCATCTTAATATGCGTGACAAAAAATTCTTAGGTATAAACAATGTGTCTAAATTGTATATTTTTTGAAATATTTGCAATTCAAGTTTTTAGCCCGCTCCTGTTTTTTAATTTGGTCTACTGTATTCAACAAGAAATGGCTGGTCAACTATACATCTTTTAACAAGCAACTGAAGCCAAACAAACAGCTTCGGTATAACACATCCGATTTTGGATGTTATTTAAATACCCGAAAATGTATATGTTAATTATGCTTAAAATAAAAAGTTTTATTTTATTCCTCCAAATTGTTCGTTATGTGTTAATTGTGTTGTTTATAAAAATCTTTAAAATAAAAACAAGGTTTTTACTTAATAGATATGTATAATTTTTAATATGTATACACTTTTACAAAGCCGCTTTAATACGATGTTAAATTTTCTTGATAGAAATATCTTCATATTATTAATATTTGCAATTACTTATGTTGTGTATAATTGAAAATTTGTGGAAATAGTTAAAAATCTAAATTGTTGTTAATAAATTTCATAAAACTTTGCATTATTTGTATATTCATACATATTAATGTAAATAAAACTTGTATCAATTTAGATATTTATCAAATAAATTTATAATAATTAATGAATAAATAATTATAATTAACAAACAATAGTGTTTTACTATATACAAGCAAATTTAAATGATTTAAAGAAATATGTTCGACTACTTTTTATTAACACAGCTGGTGACCTTGATTGGAAATCATACTAAAGGTAACATGATATTTTGTCAACAAAAACAAAATTGTATTTATGTTTTCAAGTATGCTTCATGGTAAAGGATATACAGGCCCAACCTTAAGATAGATTTTTAGGCAAAAATTTTGTAAAGTTTTTTTAAATTAGATTAAAAATTTCTACAGATTTATGTCTACAAAGTCTCTGGGTACGCATGCGTTAAATAATGCTCTCTTTATCCAGGACACCCTGTATAGATTTAGAAATATTAACAATTATAGTATTTAGTTAAACACTGACATCCGTGCCATGCCAGATAGTAATATTATTGCTCTTGATGTGTATTACTCATCGGTATATCTTAAATTAGGAACAAATATCTGTTTCTAAAAATATTTATTCCATATTTTGGAACAGTATTACTCGATTTCCGGCACACGAATCTAACAGGTGAGCGAAAGATTTAAAAATAATTTTTGCAAAGCAAAATAATAAATACAAAATGTATTTTTCTGTTGTTCTTTTTGTTTACAACAGTAATTTTTAGGGCATAATATTGTACTGATCGGTATAAAAAGAATAGCTTATTTTGTTTTAGAATATCTCCATTGTATTAATATCATGTCTAACATTTAAGATAAATAATTTATAATCTTGTGTTTTTAACAAATAATATTGCTAGCAAGAAATAAAACAATCAGCACATTTAAAAATTAAATATTAAAGTGTAACAGCTGACTTAAAATTATTTTGTTATTTCAAAAACATAAACACATTACTATAAGCATGTCCAAAGAAAACATTTTTGTAGTACAGGTTGTTTACTATCATTCCATTCATAATTCCTTTTAATTAGTAGACAGGATTATATTTAGAGTAAATTATATCATTTAAATTTTCAAAATTTAAAAATCGTTTTTGAAAAAAAATTCCAATAAAATTGTGCTCTATGGGCCATAAGGTATCCACAGTTTGTACGGTGCCACTTATTGTAGGGACACCCTGTATATGCACAGTCAAGAATGAGAAGTGCATGCTCAATTGAAAATAAGATCCATTTGAATTACAACAACCATACAAAAGCATTACGGTACATCCTTCTGACAGCTGTATTTGAAGTGGCACATGCAATATCACTATTAAGAATGATCGTAATACAACAACATACTTTAGTAACTCTGCATATTTTAAAAGGGGAGAGTATTAATAATTGATAAAATTTGAATGCAATGCAACTTTAAGGTGGGCATGGATTTCTCATTCTTACTATACATTATTATTAAATTTTATTTTAATTTAGAGCAAAAATAGTTTATAGATTTAAATAAAAAGTAATTAGATATGTAAATAATACAAACAAATTATTTAAATATTAATTTATATTTATTTTGGAAAAGATAACGACAACGGTCACCCATCCAATTAACTGGACACGTGGAACTTTGCTTAACTCAGGAGATTTTCCCTGATAACTCGCTTTAAGATTTAAGTTCTTACGCCTTTCTAAGGCCAATAGTAAGAAGCCAGAGAACAATAACAAAAGGGGGGTACCTTAGTTTGGGTTGTTGAATTACCCAAAATGGTTCGTTGTGATGGCTTATGGGTTCCCACACCTGCGAAGAACTTCACACATTCAACAAAACTGCTACGGCATGAAAAACGCTAATCAATTCCCAGAGATATACCATTCCATCTCTTAGGTTGCGTCTTCCAACATTTGACACTATGTTGAGCCCCTAAACACTCCGAGCATTTTTTTCTTTTAACACAGAGCCAACACACGACCGAATTTATTGCCCTAACTACTCGACAAATGCGTACCCGCTTTTGAAATGTCACCGAACCCTATCAGACTTTCGGAAATTACGTTTCTCTGTCACATCTACTGGAACCATTAGATTATTAATCGACACAGACATGAAAGAAACATGTCTATCGTGTTTTTTTGTACGATTACAAAAACAACCAATTTATTTACTTTTCTCTAAATAAAAATTCTATTTATCTTCTTTATTTATCTTTTTTCCCGTTGTCCTGTCAACAATGCCGTTTCTAAGGAACAAATCCATGGCCGCAACTTAAAGAAAAAGATTTTGTCCTTTATTAGCGGAACGCCATCAAAATCTGACAATGTATAATCCATACATGAAAAAAACAATAAATATTTATTATATAATTATATAAAATTAAATATTTTTATTAATTTAAATTATAATTAATAAAAAAAATTTATTTACATATACATAA
>JAHWXV010426013.1:0-12565 GCA_024586415.1 Phrixothrix hirtus
CGTGTATTTCCACTAAAATTTTGACATCGAAAATTTTGGACGAAAACAATACTTTCTCTATTCTATATTTCATATAGGTAAGAGAAAGTAAAAATGTCTACATTTTCTCAAAATCGCCTCATCTACCTAAATACCAATTTCTAGAACTAGTATTAAAACCGATTAAAGACGTAAATTACTCTTCGTTTAATAAATGCTAAGGACAATTCGTTGTTTATTTTCGATGATATCGCCTGCTCTAAGCAAGATAACATTGGAGCGTATTTTAGCATGGGTAGACATAATACGGTAGACTGTTTATATCTCTGTCAGACTTATACAAAAGTCCCAAAGCATTTAGTTCGTGCTAACATGTCAGTACTATTTAAGCGAGACGATCTAACATATATCGCTGTTCTTTTGTGAAATTACGTTATTTAAATCATTAAAACATAAGCATGCATTACGACTTACAATATCTACCTATAGGGTCTTAATTAAAACCAAATTCAAGCCATAAACCATTAATAACATCCTTTTATTTAAAGAATAATCTGCCATTATATTAAACTACTTTAATGTACACCGTATAGTAAAAAGGTAATATTTTAAAACCCTACGCATTTATAGAATTAAATTCCAGTAATATAAAACAATTACGTCACTTTGTATGTACAGTGTATTACAGATTTTTAATTGGTACACTTTTGAAGGGTAAGATATAGACCGGTTATTATCATGAAAATTCCAGTCCCTAGTAGCGAAAGTGAATAATGTTCTTCGTTAATGTAGAAACAAATGCGATACTTATCTGGGAATTTGGAATTATAGATTACGCTAGGGTATGTGTCGCCATTGAAGGTCAACATATTTAAAAATAATAAGAGTGTCTCATAGAAAATCACGAGTAACAGCATTATTTCGTAGCGTTGCGATAATCGTATGATTTCACCCAAGGGAGTAAGGGACGGTTCGGTGGGATGCAATGGAAGGATAGTGGGTAGTCTGAGATATCTATCGAGTAATGTAGTGCCAAGTGTTTCATTAATTTTGTAGATAACAATTATCTGTCTTATTGAGGTCATTTTGTCACCCTTCAGCATGTAGCTCAAATTGGAATTCCGTATTTTGGGATGTTTCCTCAATAAAATCAGGGCAGAACAGTAATTCGTCAATAACCACCCAGAGGGTCTTTCAGTTATCGAATATTTAGAGAACTGGCTCCCGCTTTAACCACTTTACGCTAACTACGTCTGCAGTAAGTGCAAATTGCAATTATTTCACAATTAAAAAAGCAGGGTGTCCAGCAAACGGCTTTGATAATAAACCCCTGTTGTAAACTTTAAAGTTCATTCAATAATATAGATTAGAAGGAATATAGCTTCCCAGTTTCATTTGGATTAAGACGCAAAGGAATTAAAGAAAGATTCTATAATTCTTTTGGGGTGAAATATAATTATATCAGTTTCCGACGAATCAGTAATGAACGTTTAAATCAACTCCGTTGGTGTATACAATTTAGCTTATTATTTTTTGTATGTATCTTATCATAGCTCTTACCGTAATTTGATTTCATGAAAACTAATATGCAGGGTACCCTCGTTTAACTTTGTTTTCTTTGTTTTGTATGTACTATTTATACCGATATATGTCGCTCCAACGATGGAGGTTTGTTTGCTAAGAGATTTGTTAATCCATCGTTAATGTAATTTCTGTAAATAACCACAAATCTCCATTGTTTTGGCTAATGTAAGAATTATTGTTTTAATTTCATTTAGTAATTAGGTATTTAATTTCGCTATACGAAATCATCTGTAGTGTGAAGTGTAAATGGAGTTTTTGAAAACAATATAGTGTGTTCTGTGCTCTATTCATTCTTTTATTTATTTATTTGCATATAACTGGTTGTTATAGCCACGTCGAGTTAGAGTCGCCTAACAAAATTTAATGTTCAGTTCAGAATTATTATTTGACATAGTGGACAAACGTTGATTACAGATTAAAGTGCCTTCAGCATTTTAGTTTATTTTATTTTAAAAATAATGCATGCTACTTCCAACATTTCTTGACCTATGCGTCTAGTTGATTTAACTTAAAGTTATCAAAAATAAGTATCCCCTTTTCAAAATACAGGGTGCCTTAGTTTTGGAACCAGCCCTTACTTATCTTAATCAATGCTCGTCACGCTTTCAATTCTTGCAAGTAACGTAATTAGTAATTGAATTTTTAGTTAGCATCCATTCATTGATTATTTTTATATACAGTGTGATCTTAAGTGAGTGAGCACCTTTAGCATTAGAACTATTCTTTCAGTTTGAATCCCGTTTCTGCAGAACCGTTTAGCGTCTGCTTTCCGCTTGAAGGTAGTCATTAATATCGTGACATATAGGGTGTTCTACGAACACCGTCTGTTTTCAGTTGTCTTGAGAACAGTGGGGCCCACATTTACCGATTTAGACTTATTATTCCTACAGTGTTTAGCCTCGCAGTACCGATGGACCACGCCTCGCTCCACTGAAGCTTTGCTGGCCGTGGCTAAACACTCGTAAATTCTGCTACATGCGTTATTGTCATATTGTCTTGTGACACATGTTTATGAAGATCACGTTAAAAATGATATGCCTTACGAGGAATTTAGAGAAATCTGTTCAAAGTGCTTGCAAGACTCTTACGGATTTCTCAGTATTCATAAAGATTTTGACATTAAATCAGGCAGATATAGAAAATGTTTCGATCAGTATCCAATCAACAACTAAAGTAAAAAATGTTTTAATCTTGTATAGAGCTTCTTCGTGAACAGGCTCACCTACCTATTTATTACCGGTAAAGTCGTGCATCAGCTCTGTTTAAATTGGTTCAAAAAGCTGTTTAAAGCCGTTCAAAGCTGTTTCGAAGCTGTTTTCATTAACTGTTATCAAGAGATAAGCAGTAGATATGGATGTAAAAGAGGAAAAGTTAAAACGTAAAATTGTTGAAGCTCGTGCTGCCGTAAAACGAAAATATCAAGCATTACAGCGAGGAGAACTAAACAGCGAGACACTTATAGAGAAACCTTATAAACCCATTATAAAACCTCTTGCGGAAATTGCTTCTAAAATTAATCAACAGCAAGAACAACCACCGCCGTCCTCGTCCTCCTCCATAAACAAGCAAGGAGAAGAAATTGTACTGTTGCTGCTAGTACTTCAACTACTAAAAAAGCAACCCGGATACCAAAGCTTTCATTTCCATTAACATCTTCTTCGCATTTGCGAGTGAAATCAGCTCCTGATAATGGTAATGATGAGGTTAGGTTTCTTCAAGATGTGCAAAGAGGCACCATAGATTAATCACCTGCTCCGTCACCACAGCCCTCCCTCTAACTCATACCGTTTCGGCAACGTTACTATCCATGCAGGAAGAGTCCGGTGCTGATGCCTTCTTTGAACAGTATGCGGAACTGCCTCGATACCATCTCGAACTTATGATTAGAAATCCCGAAAACATGATTGATACAACGTACGGAATTACGTATAATATCAATGAACATAGGTAAAGATGCTGTAGAAATTGTAGGCAACGATCTAATTATTAAAGGACAAATATGAAGGCACGTTTGGCTTATATGAATTTTTGATTATGAAGAAAGCGAATTTTTCGCAAGTTACATAAGCCAATAGAGCCAACTATAGAAGAATAATATTAAGTACAAATGTTATGAGACGCAATTTTACCCCACCGGTGAAATTAAGGGAAATGAGTCTCACAAGTATGTAAATGTAATTAAACCTATATTGGACGAAGGTGAAAGACAAAACATGTTGGCTGCTGCAGCAGCACACAAAGAAAAAAAGAAAACTCATAGAAGTCTAGACGCTGAACTCTTCAAAGAAGTATATTCTACCAAAAATTCTCCAGAGTACAAGTATTGGAACAGCGTTCACGAATTACTCGACAAATTACAGCTTATTTGGGCCCAAAAACTTGCAGGTCATACAAGTCACGATAACGAAATAATTGCAATTTTAGAAGAGCTAGTTGAGGGAGGTTACATATACAAGTCTACAAATAACAATTTTTTACGTGTAAGTCATCAATAAGCTTTAGCTATTTATTACAGTAATAATGTATATACAACAAACCGTAAAGGAGCCGCATAAACCTGCTAGGAGAAACTATCCTCGAAGGCAAACAATAATTAAGGGGCTAGATGAGTTATTTCAGGAAGATTTAGGCGAATTTATACCTTATGCCAAACAAAATAAAGGCTAAAAATTCATTTTAGTGGTCATTGATTGTTATTCGAAATTTTTATAGATTCACCCGTTAAAATCAAAGACCGGTGAAGATATTACTAAAGCTATGACTTCGATTTTAAAAATTGATGTGCAGCGTATTCCTCACAATTTGCAGACTGATAATGGCAAAGAATTTTACAACGATAAATTTGCAAAGTTAATGAAGACCTATAACATCAACCATTACTCAACTTATTCGATGAAGGAAGCCGCAATGGCAGAACAAGTTATTAGAACCAATAAGCAAGATTTGTAAAGAATTTTAGCCTGCTCGGAAAATATCATTGGATCGATGTGTTGAATGATGTCACCAAAAACTATAACAATCGTAGACATCGAACTATTGGAATGAAGCCTGCTGATGTCACCTCTAACACGAAACTCGATCATGTCTATAATAAATTAAAAGTATTCGGCAAACATCGGTACAATGTGGGTGATGTAGTACGAATCAGCAAATTCAAAGGAGTATTTGAAAAAGGATTTAAGCCCAATTGGTCTACCGAGCTGTTTAAAATTACCAAAATTCCAATGACTACACCCAGGTCTACGCCCAACTCCAACATCTAGTGCTGCACCCCTAGACACTCTGGCAGCCATCTTTAAATGCACTTCCGTTCCAGTACACCCATAAAGTTTCTACTTCCCAATCTAATTCCAATCGAGAACCGATGTCAGAGGATATTAAACTTTATTTCCTAACGAAAGCTCACAAAAAAGGTTGAATTGATCGAAGCCTTGATTGCTGCCTGGTATCGCTGCATTTCTGTGGAGGAATTAGAAAAGTTGGTTAACTCCATGCCGGAGAGATGTGCCTTGGTGATTACAAACAAACGGTAGCCAATTAAATATTGACGCGAGTAATAAATTCTTTGATTTGTATTTTTTTCAATTTCATTGTATTAAGTTATCGAATATATCAATTTTTGCAAATTGTGATTTATTGCTTTATTTTATGATTTTATTTTGATAGGTGTTTGTTTCTCATTCTAAATCCGTGTTACATGTATAAAATAATTATTTCATTTTAAATAAATTTGGTTTATAGACAAAAATTGTGTTTTATACAAAGTTTAGCCGATTCAACACTGTGATGCAAAACTTTTTACCACCATTGTATAATGTAATAGGCTAATAAACAAAAAAACACTTTATATGTATAAAATTGTTTTATTTTATTTAACTAAAGTAGATATTATTCTTAAGCAATCCATAGTATCTATTTGTTCCTGTTGCTGATAACTGGTCTGTTTACAACAGGTGTGTTCACAGCAGGTAACAGGTATTTTAATAAGTCTGATTAGAACAGGTCTGTTCATAACTGATATGTTCACAACAGGTCTATTCACAACAGGTCTGTTCATAACTGGTCTGTTCACAACAGGTCTGTTCATAACAGGCCTTTTCACTATAGGTAACAGGTATTTTAGCAGGTGTTCACGACTCGCGTCTATTAGTCGGTCCTGACACACCTTCATACCTCTAGAATATCAAATCATAAATCTAGATTTCTCTCTCTAACACATGGATTTATATGTAACTATATTGCTTCAAGCAAGCACGTTACCAACTCCAGCCGAGAAAAGTCACTAGAATTACTCACAAAGCAGATTCTAGGGGATTTTTCAGAAATATGCCACAAGATTCTAGGGTATATTCGAAGTAAGTGTGTACCTAGATTTGGAGGGAAATTTGAAATGTATCTATCCAGCGAAAACGAGAAAAATTACAATCATCGATGTAACAACGGGGTTTGCAAGTTCGGCTTACCCATGTACCTATCTATTCAGTCCTTCGTAGAGGATCTCATGACTTTAATCTAGCTGTTTCAGCATATCAAAGAAGTAACTTGTCATGCGGTATATCTATTTAATAGAAAACGAAGGTGGTAAGGCACTTTTGATATAAAAGTATATATGTATAATTACGCATTATTGAAGAAGCAATACGACACGTGGTATATTTGTCTAATAAAAAGCGAAGGCGATAACACATTTTTTATGTACAATTATGCATTCTTGAACTACTTTTGGTATAATTTTACACGTCAACTTTACGCAAATTCGATCATCTTCGACCCACAACGATAAGTCCAAGGAATTTTGGGTATTAAAAATCAATAATATTTAAAGGCGCCGACTTAGGGAAATGATTTATGGAAAACATTCAGGATGCTATTTTTGTTGAACTGGAGGACTTTCAAGAACGAAACAGAATTTGGGGGCTGTCCTCAAAATGGATCATCTTATGTTTAACTGACACCTCAAATTAAAAAAGAAGCTAGCTTGCGTTAATGTAAAAAATGACGTTTGTTTTGCGTGGGTGCTTACATCAGCGCTTTATCTCACCGTACATCATCATCATATCCTGATTGAAAATCAATCTTAAACCTAATGCCTAATGCCTAATGCCTATGAAACAAATTTCGCGATTTTAACGAGAAAATCAAGTATCCATTAACGTTATGTTGAAGAAAAGTAAAAACAAACGTTTCATTGTTTTTTCATCGTATCTTACCAAAAATAAATGGATTAAACACGTGAACTTGTTGATTGTGCAAAGCCTATATTACATGCTGAGGAAGAATGTGAGGGTGATGGTTTTGATAGTAAATTTAACAGACGTAATAAAAGATTCTGTATTTGTTGTAAAATGCATTCAAATTTAAATTAAACATCGTTAAATCTTGCTTACTAGCATGCAATATTAATTTGAAAATTCAGTTAAGTTCGACAAAAGTATTATGTTCAGTGAATGTATTTAAATACAGATCTTAAGTTTGAGGAAACTTCCGAAAACTCTTGAATAACAGTGACAATTTTTGATACTGTAAAACTACATTCGTCTAGTTTCATGTAGTAGAACTTGTTATAGAAAAGATACGTTTGTTCAAAACTATTTATACAAGACCTAATTATCGCAGTTAAATTTAGCGAAATGCTTTCGAAGGATTATATGCTTTGGCTTATCCTGTCATAAATTATAATATATGCTTTGTGAACAAGCAAAGAATTTTTCTAGGGCATTAATCCTGCAAAAACGAATCATCAGAATACGTAGTATTCGGGTTGCCACACAAACAAACTTGTAAGGACACTTTTAAAGATAATTTTATACTTACAACACCTTCTATTACTTATCTAAGTTATTGTCTTGTAGATGTACATATGCATAACACGTTCACTGCTACATGATAGATTGCATGCTCCTAAATGTTGAAAGCATTTTCATTAGTGCTTTTAAGTCTTTTTACGTTAACTGCCTAATTTTTAAATGTTTACTGGGTCATTTGATTAGTGCCTTCTTTTATTAAAAGCGCATATAATGGTGTGTCCTATTTTCATATGACAATGGTAAAGGTGTACAGTATATATCTCTAGTATGATGTGAAAATGTCCATTTCGCAAAAATATTTATTTTTAGTAATATTCTTGTTTATATATAGTATAGAAAACGCTTATAGCCAACCTTGTAATATGCAATAATTATAATGTATATGTAATATAAAGGAAGTAAATCTAAAAATAAGATTTACACAAAGATAACAAGAAATGAAAATGAAGCAGTCAATTTTGATTGCAGAATGTCAATTTAGCGAAAATATTTATCTTACACATACATGCACTTATAGCATTTCCGATTTGGCTTCATTGCACTAGTAATACTGATTACTATTTATAGATATCATCAACTTATAAGGTTCAAAAAATTAAAACGCCTTCTACAAATCATATTTTCTATTATTCTATACTTTTACACAAATAATATATATTATTCTTACACGTATTATATATCTATTAGATAACAAACTAAGCATCACATTTTTAAATTATTATCAAATTTCTTACATGAATAGTGAATGCAATGCTCAATATTCATATTTAAACTATTATCAAATTTGTTACACAAATCATATACTATTATCCTATGCTTGAGACATCTTAGTTTCTCTAAAAATATATTTAACCGTAACATTTTTACATCTAGTTCATCATACATTATTATTGTTATATCTATTAGATTTTATTATTGTTATTACTGTTTTGGCAACTGTGAATGAGGTAATTGCTAAAAAGTTGTAAAATTAAACTTTTATTATACTTTAATATAGAAAGATTGCTAAATTTAACTGCGATAATTCGTTCTTGTTTAAATAGTTTCGAGTGTACGTAATGAAGCGATCTTCAATATCCAAACTTTTCACGTTCTTTTGTAATGTAGCTAAATCCCAGGTGGTATTAACAAAATTAGTAATAATACTATTATTGATGTAATTGTATAAATTCAATTTATACAATAATTTTATCTTGTAGTTAATAATACATTTTAAAGCGAACAATTCGACTGTATCACTTTCATCGAAATGAATGTTGTACTGATAATGTCTAATTATTAAACTTTTTATAAAGGATCGTGTATCGAACTCAAATTCAAAGTTATACTGATAATAAGATTACTATTTAAATATTCATTAAGTATAAAATAATCATTATCAAGTTGTCCACCTTCTTCTTCTCTTACAGAGCTAACTCATCCGACTTAAAGAGTTTATATTGTATGTAGGCTTCTCTATTTAGAAGATCTTGCAATTCTTCAATAGATAGTATTATCACATTATCACGAGTCGAAGCTCCCCACGTATAACAGTCAACAAAATTAGATTTAAAAATTGGTTTTAAATCGAAGTAGATGTATTGTCGATGTATTTTTGTGAAGCGAATCGGATATTCCAATATTTTGAAGCTTTTATTAGGTTTTCCTCTTTAGCCAATTTATATCGATACCCCAAGTGATTTTAGATAAGCTTTAATGGTCTAAATGCTCCATGTACTTGACTTTTTTCTTAAACATTTAAGTTATAAATTATTTTCACGCATGATAAGGTCGTATGCACGTCAGAAAGTACACTCTACTAATAATGCTTCTAATTGCTAATTATAATTCTAACCGACACCCTATCTATGCAATTATAAATTTGACTCATTTCCTGTCTGATAAGAAATGCTTTCACATGCTCATTATAATCTAATCTCACTACATCTCCTGTCTAGATTGATGAGAAATGAGGACATTCGCTTTTACATGGTAATTATAACTCCATTTCCTATCTACGCTGATAAGAAATGTAAACATCAGCATTTGCACGCTAATTATAATCTAATCTCACTCCATTTCTGGTCTAGATCGATTAGAAATGAGGACATCCGCTTTTGCATGCTAATTATAAATCTGACTCATTGCCTGTCTAAGCTGATAAGAAATGAGGACATTCGCTTTTGCATGTCAATTATAAATCTGACTCATTTCCTGTCTGACAAGAAATGAGGACATCAATAATTAATTATCTCTCCTTTACTACAAAAAGATGCACATATTATTCACGCTAAGTCCGACATTTTCAATCCCGCGCATGCGCTGCCACGCCCCAAAAGACAGACTCTGCTCATAAAATAGCCGCCACTGCCTACCCACAAAATGGCTGATTCCTCCCATCGCTTACGCAAAATGGCTGACTGCTGCCATAAAATGGCCGCTGCCAACTCCTCTTATAAGATAGCCGCCGCCGACTCCTCCCACAAGATGGCCGCCACCGGCTCCTCCCATAAAATGGCTGCCAAACATCAAAGTGAGGTTATGTAGCGTTTTGCGCCAGAACTTGTATAGTATGACTACTGCTGTTCTTGTTTTAATTAATTGTGAATTTTTATTGAAAAAGAAAACACGAAGTTTTCGGAAGGTATAAAACACAGTTTACCGAAAACATTTGTTTGCTATGATTATTATTAACCTTGAAAGCTTTCATAAATATATTTGCATTGTCTAATTGTGAGACAGTTACTACAGCACCAGTTTCTAATTAATGTAATAACTTCGAATTTATACTTCTTGCATTTTAGTGTGTTAAAATATTCATGCCTTTTCTCCGAGACGGTATTCGGTTTCGGAGTAGCTTATCCTTTCAATCTGCAATTTTGCACATAAAATACACAACAGAGTAAGAAAATAGTGCCTTCGAAACGTTTCTTAATATTAAGCCTTCGTCTATCATTGTATAAATAGCAATACTAATTGTTATAATAACATGATATTAAATAATTAAGTAATTTTTACTAACTCATTGCTAATGTTTTTATTACAAAGGAAGTCACGATTAATTACTAATGCTTTTTAAACATAAATTATTATGACTATTTTTTTAATAAACGAAGACTCGAAAAACAATGTATAGAACTATAAATTACATGTTTAAAATTAATTTGTTTTTCAGACAACTTAGAAAGGTGATGAACGATCAGTATATTGATGAAATAGATCGCATCGTTGATGTCTATATTACTGAACATGAATTTTGTGCATATATAAAATGTCAATTTATGTGCTTTATTATTGAAAATTACAACAGATGAAGTTATATGTGCATTAAAATTTGAGATATTTTAAAATAATTAATTTATTATAGTATAATTATGTTATCCCTCGAGTTGTAACAGAATATTACGTTACAAAAAACAGCTTTTCACTTCTGTGCCAGAGTTTAATATAACATTAAATGTAATATATTTAGAAATATTATCTCATTTTCGAACTTATCGTCTTCCATTTCTATACTAAACTTGCTATCACAAAAAATTGTATCGTTTACATTCATAAAATATTCATTATTGTATTACAGTATAGCCATAAACTTGAGCTTTTACTACCCATCTTTTAACAGTTTAAGCTTCCAAAATGCTGGAATTCTGAAAATATTTAGACAGAATATACATGAATAACGAATTAAGTTGAATACTAGCGTATGTTTGTTTGCATGCCGAAACAAACAGTAATGGCAAAATTAGTTTTAAATACAAAAATAAAATTTCCAGTAATATTGTTTTAAATAAACGTAAATAATTGGAAGTATACAATGTAATTGAATCCTGGATATTACAAAAGAAACATAAGATAAAAACGACAGCATAGAAATGAAATTATCTAAGGAAGATAACGGGGAAAGCTGTGTTAAAAACGCATAATAAAAAATATTGAAAAAAAATGAGTTAGCTTAGCCATATCAAAAAGATGGAGCAAGGTAATACCGTTATTATAACCGACAAGGCTCGAAACAATTGGTAAGTAAGAATACAATATTCGGAGAAAGGAAATGGTTGTGTATAAAGGGTTGAAAGAACTAGCAACAGATGGAACGCTTTGGAAGGAACGGGTTAAGAATTGTGATAACGAGTAACGTTCAATACCCTGAAATGTTTAAGTAATATTTAGAAATATATCTGAAGTGAAGTGTTTTTTATTCAGAAATTAATTTTACTACATATCGTTTTGAGTTTCCCTAATAGGTAACACACATTTAAACATCAAAGGGTGGCGTACATAATTCATGCTATTAAATCGTATAAGTTAAGATACGTATTGTATGTACCAAACTGTCTACGCTTTATTAATTTAATAAAATTGGGCAGATATACGACGGCGGCTTTTCTCAATTTCCGGTGGTCAATAAAATAAAGACAAGTGTAAATAATCAAATCAATTTATTACCAAAAGTTAAATACAAATATGGTTACTATTGAGACATTCCATGTATGTGGATAACCTTTCCAATCCCATCTTCATTGAATGTTACCGCCAGTGAGTTGATATGCGCCTTAACGTTGTTTTGAAGATCATCATTAGTCTCGAACTTCCGTTTCTCCTTAGCCACTTTTTCAGTTCAGGGAAGAGTTGGAAGTATTCTATTGCGACAGATTTGCGTATTTGTCCCTCTTCATCATTTGACCTTTAAATTTCCTACACCAATCACGCACGACACCATCACTCATAAAGATTTCATCGTATTCCCTGCTCATTTCTCGGTGAAATTCAGCTGCATTATTCCGTTCTGCTTGAAGAAATCCAATTATAATACGCAACCTGCACTTAGCGGGAAAGTCAATCGTAACAGCTACGTTTACGTGTCTGCAACTCAGCTAACAATGTCGTAATGACGTTGGAAGGGACAGTAGCTATAGTGGGGGATGTGCGCAGTCGCCTCGTACCACTTGATTGGCTGTTTAGTGCACGATATTTTAAAAAGTTGGATTAATTTTATTCAGTGGGAACTCTCTGTATATAGGATCTATATTTTAATTTACGTCGAAGTTTTATTGCATGTATATATATATACAGGGTGTCCCAATATTCCATGGAAATAGAACTACCACGTATTTGCGGATTAAAAATAAGTTGATTGAACCCAATTTACCTCTATACAAAAGTGCTTCGTTTGTCCATTAGAGGAAATCAAAGTTTAAAAAAATAAACAAATTTTT
>JAHWXV010426014.1:0-10317 GCA_024586415.1 Phrixothrix hirtus
ACGAAAAAAAATATATGATGCTGATACAAAATCATAAATATTTCAAGGTTATGTTGTTGCCAGATGTCCAACCTTACGATATGACGTTTTACATCAGACAGTTTTAACTATAACTACTGGTGGCGCCATTTTTTGTAAAATGGCAGAGACTTATTTGTACTCCTTTTATTTTTTAAATTAACAGATATTTACAAAAAACGGTTATTATTTTTAATTTTAGATTGCTAAGGTAGAAACATTTGACAGTGCAGTTGTTATTTGGAGCGAAACAGTTTAATGTCAGTTTGTTGATCGTCGATATAATCTTGTATGTTTCCATAGTTTATTGTTTTTTGTTAATTTTGTAACTTTTGATTATGGAATTTTCCCCTTCTTAGAAAACTGATACATTCATTATTTACATAAAGTGCCATTGAAATGCGGTTTAGCTTTAAAGAATATTTTCATCTGTATCTGGAACATCATCAACCTCACCGTAAGATTTTTCCCAAATTCAAACAAAATTTAAAAGGAACTGGAGCATTTGTTAGAAGGCAAAATCCTTATCAAAAGAATAAAGAACAACATTTAGTTAATGTGTTAACTGGTATAATTCTCGAGCTAACAATCTGTGCGTAAAATAGCAAATGACTGTAATGTTTCTAAAACCACAACACATCGCATTTTAAAGCAGTATAAGTATCATCCATACAAACCCACCATCGTACAGGGTTTCCACAATGGAGATAGCGCAAAACGACTACAGTTTTGTAGGTGATTTTTGAATAATTTAGTAGCTAAGATTAACAATTATTTTTAAATGCTGTTTAAACAAACAGAACCGCTAAATAAATTCATTCTACGTACTAAAATGTTTTTACCAGTAGGTAGATTACAAAATATACGTAAAATTATAATTTCTTTTGTTGAATTAGTGTAGATTTATTGAATATATTTGAAATTCATGTTGTAGATTTTTTTAGGATCGGAAACCCAAACATTAAAGTCAAAATGCTCATCCACATGTTGTGGCATCGGTCAAAATCTACTTGGAAACACTCAATTGGGAAATTTTACCCCACCCGCCATATTCACCAGACATTGCTCCTTCTGATTACTATCTGTTTCAATCAATGGTACATGGCCTGTCTGAGCAGTACTTCACATCATATGAAGATATCAAAAATTGGGTCAATTCGTGGATAGCCTCAAAAGATGAAGCGTTCTTCTGATGCAGTATCCATCTGCTGCCAGAAAGATGGGAAACAGCAGTGGCTAGCAATGGACAATACTTTGAATAAAACATTAGGTACCGTTCTTTCACAATAAATGCCTAATTTTTTATTAAAAATAGCAGAGACTTATTTGTACTCCTTTTAAATGTTTTTGTATTTAATTCATTTATGGTAAATCAGATAAATAATAGTAATATATTAATTAACTTACTAATATATTTTGCAGTGTGATTATTTTTGTTGTTATTTGTCAATATGTTGAGAAAACGCAAAAAACTAAATAAATAATTTTAAAGTCAAGATGGATGCCCTGATTGACACTAATTTTTCATTCATTTCTTTAATATTAACAAAAAAATTATTTTTATATTTTGACATAATGCGTTTAAATACTATTTTCCTTTAAATAATCTAAGTAAAAATAAATATTTTTAAATTATTAATTACTAATTGTAGTTTATATAGTATACTATGGAACAAGTGGAAGAAGTTCCTTTTCAACTACGAGATTGTTCTTTTCATAAGCGAGATGGCTTGCCATCGAGCAGTTAAAATGCCTTCTTCTACATGTTGCATGTACTATATTTTATACGAAGTTTTGAAATAATTTGAAAATAGAACTTTATTGTGTAAATCGTGCGCCACATGAATTATGTTGATTTTTATAGAGAAATACATTATGACATGCTATTTTGTACTGTGTATTTATAACAATTGCTAGTCGTCAATTTCAACCACACTAGTTATTGAAATGGAATTTGAGCCACTGCAATCTATGAGTAAATGACTCATTTCAATATTAACTAGTAGAAAAACAAATTTCAGGTCGTCCAAAAACGTGTATCCTTAATTCTAATAACTTATAACAGGCCTGAAAGCTCTCTGGGCCCCAAAAGGTTGTCTAAAATGTCGATTGCTCTGAATTAGCTAACAGCTCTGGCCGCCACAGTGTAGAAAAGGGGGATTTTATGGTTTTTGATGGAAATATTTAGGCTAAAATTCAGGAACGGCTTGCGAGAGTCAAAAGTCTGGAAAAAATCATAATTTTTGGGTGCTACCTTACCTAAATATCTTGACAGTTAGATCTTTTCCAGAAAAGAGATGATAAGGTATCTTATTTCTGAAAGGTTATAATTTTACCATGAGATACTTACTATTTACTTGTTTAGCATAAGCCACTGGAGAAGTACTCCTAATACAGTTCGGGTTAGACTTATATTTTATAAATGTTTTACCTACTTCTGTCTTAACGTTTTTCCTGTAACAAAATTATAGTTACTACATCTGTGGAGATTTATTACGGTAAAATAATAAAAACATATGCACTAAATACTTCACTTATGATAACACAAAAAATAGCATGGTACAAACAATTATAGAGTATGCAGACATTTGTTTACGTAAAACTAAAAGAAAGTATAGGGAGATCCTTATTTAATTCCTAAAATTATTCTAAAATTAATAACAAGAGCTGGCCCCGTCTAGTCATGGCCTCAAATTACGGTAAGTGTTTCAATTAAATAATCTTTTGTTCGTTGCTTAAATTTGACACACATTACTGAATGGAAGTAAGGTTTTCTAACGTACATAAACGCACGAACAAAAGGGGTTGGTTGTCGGATTCCCTGGAAGAACTCAGTGAATTGGAAAGAACTGAAGAATATCACATACTTGAGGTCTCTGTGGTCTGCGACTTCAAAGAATAAGTGCGGCCTTCATTTACTGATTTTTATTGTACCTTGAGTATTGCCTTGTTGGATCCTAGCCATTGCTAGTGAATTGGACAGATGAACAATGTTGACCCCAACCAAAAATTCGCCTTTAGTGATAGCAGGTCGAATTCTCAATTATTAGGCCTCCAATACACATCCATATAAAAAGGGTAGCTCGTTGATCACTTCCTCAGAATTATTCTAGGCACACACACATGGGAAAATGCGACTATTTTGTGTAATGTTTGAGACTCTACTGTCGTTAATGGAAGTTTTCTCCTTGAAATTGCAGGGGGAAGGGGATCAGTGGTTAATATTTATTTTTAGAAGACTGGATGTTCTCACAGGAAAGGTGATGTATTTTTTTTTCAAGAAAAAGCCCCTGTTTTACAAAATGTGAACTGAGATTTTTAATATTAATGATTTTGCAAAATTTAAGGATTTACGTTTGTGCCATAAAAATGGTACTGGTAATTCACCAATTAGGTTTTACTATTCATTCACTTATATATACCGGGTGTTTCCAAAAGAATGCCAAATGTTGCAAGAATTTCAGACGCGCTTACAAACTTTTGTTATCGTTTTTTAAGAAAATAAAGTTTATGAATATGGCATGACAATTTAACCGAACTGTCAATTATTCAATTAAAACTACATCCATATATGAAATAAATGCACTTTTGAAGGACATTTTGACTTTAATTTTTGGGTTTCTTATCCTAAAGAAATCTACAACAAGAATTTTGAACTATAATGAAACCAGATTTACCAATAACGGAATCTACAATTGGCACAATTATCATCATTGGCAGATTGACAATTCTCACATACTAAGGCAATCAAAATTTCAAGAAAAATTTGGATTTAATGTTTCGTGTAGAACTTTGGGAGACCGCTTAATAGGACCAATTTTGTATAATTTATTAGAAAATGAAGTATTCGAAATTATGGAAGATCTACCACTGGAAACAAGGCAAAATGCTATTTGCCAGCAAGATGGTGCTCCACTTCATAATTCACAGGAAGTGCTAAATTTTTTGAGGGATACATATGGTAACAAATGTATTGCCACAAGTGGACCTATACGTTGGCCACCAAAATTATCGGATTTGACGCTGATGGACTTTTTTATTTGGGGACACATTAAGAACGTTGTTTATATCAACACTTATGATAACGTTGCTGAACTAAGAACAAAAGTAATTGAAGTGTTTACTTCAGTTATTGCTCGAAATTTAAAGAATTGTCAAAGAACTGTAGTGCAACGAATTAGAAAATTGAAAATTGAACATTTATTATAAATTATGTACACTACTATGTTATTTTGGTTTAGATTTATTGTACAAACTAGATTTAAGTTTTGTATAATTTAGTAAATATTTTCGAGTTCCGGTTATATCGTTAGAATTATGTTGGGTTCGTTATGTTAATGCTGTTCCATTTGTAATATTGAACGTGGTACTATGTGTTTGCTCCCTTTTTATTGTAGTATAACAAATTTTTAAAAATGGCTTCAATACTTGATGTATGATACTGGATTGAGATTTGAATTCAAATTTCACCATCAATTATTTTTACCTTAGCAATCTAGAATTAAAAATAATATGCGTTTTTTGTAAATATCTCTGTTAATTTAAAAAATAAGTTTATATCATTGTAACGAGAAAGAAATTAACTTTCAAACGATGTCACAAGACGATATGACAATAACGCATGTGGCAGAATTCACGAGTGTTTAACCATGGCCGGCAAAGCTTCAGTGGAGTGAGGCGTGATCCATCGGTGCTGTGTGGCTAAACAGTATAGGAATAATAAGTCTAAATCGTTAAATATGGGTGCCACTGTTTTCAAGACAACTGCTAACAGGTGGTGTTCGCAGAACACCCTGTATGTTACGATATTAATGACCTTACCTTCAAGCAGAAAACAGCTGCTATAATGGTACTGCAGAAGCTGGATTAAAGCTAAAAGAAATGTTCTAATGCTAAAGATGCTTATTCACTTAAGGTTACACTATATGAAAATTAATAAAATAATGCTACTGAAGGTTCACTGATCAGTTACATTACTTGCAAAAATTGAAAGCACGCTGTGCATTGAATAAAATAACTGAGGGCTGGTTTCAAAACTGACCACCCTGTATATGATTTAATTAATAAGTTGAACTTTAACTCAGAAATAAATAGGTTAGGACCTTTACTTTGACTAAATTTGCATAATACTAATTCACTTTTGCACGCACACTGTATATCTAAAATAGCACTCTAGGTTGTATTTTGATTAAATGAAAACAAAAATTCAGAGCACAAGAACATCTTTATATTAGCTTTGATTTGCACAATCCTCAAATCAAAGAATAAGAGATGAGGCACACTTACATTTTAAATAAACATAAAAAACATTAGCTAACGAAAAACTAGGCTCGTAACCAATTTTTGATGAGAAAATCAGCTGATTATTACAACTGAGAGGTTTGAATAAAGAAACGAATTTTAGAATTGAGCTCTAGGTTCTTGCTGGTGACAAAACAATATGTACAGACAGGACGTGTCAAAATAATGCATGAATAAAATGGGTACCCCAGGGTATTTTAAATAATGGTACAGGTAAAATTAATAATTAAAACATTGACGGAAATATGTCTTACAAACAATTACATAATTAGTTAGAATTCAAATTATAAAATGTTTTACTGCATTAATTCTGATTTATGGCTACGGTAAATATCTTAAGTCTGTAATTTATTTATTTCAAAACTATTCAGATAAAATGACGGTACGTTTTTTAATTAAATTTAAGTTACTTTTGCACAGTTAAAAGTAGATCAGCGGTGACAGCACAACCTTGGATGATTGCAAAGATTTGCACATGTAATTCTTCCTTGCTGAAATCAGGGTAAGCAAAGAAAGGGCAAAGAAAATATAAAACACTTACAGGTGGATGTTTACTTTGTGTTTGAGAAGTGGATCAACCTTCTATTCTTAGGAACGATAACCCCTCATGGGTGGAAAGATGCATATTTGAAACAGGTTGTATTTTTATTGAAGGACAAATCCAATTTTTTGGAATTTTCTGCCTACAGGTTGGTAACCCTGCAGGTACTTAAATTCTTTAATGAAAGCCCAAGTAGTTTCCTAAAACAAAAATAAAAAGATCCCCGAACAACACTAACTGCTTTACACTTCTTTACTTAAATGTGGCTGTATCAGAACTAACTTTTTTATTACAGAAACATTCCCACAGAATCGTACCTTACCCCCCTTTTAGTGAGATCATACTATTGCAGTAAAGCTACATGATAACATTTTGTTTCAATGTTGATCTTCAATTGGCGACACAAAACTTAGTGTGTAATCCATTATTCCAAATGCCCTGCTAATTAATATTATTTACTTTAGCAATTCAAGACTGGAATTTTTATGTGACTAAACGGTCTGTATCTTGCCCTTGGAAAGTGCAAGAAATAAACTGTAATACATTGTACCTACAAAGCTGACGTAATTATTTACACAGCTGCAATTCTAAATTTGTATGAGATTTTCAAATATCAATTTTGTTATATTATATGAGGTGCATTGAAATAATTTAATATAAAGACAATTTACTCTGAATAAAAGGATATTTTTAATAGTTTACGATTTAAATCTAATTTTAATTAAATTATTTTATTTTATTTATTTATTTTTTACATACATGGCGAATACAGTATAATTATTATTATCTTATTTACAAAATGGTCTAAAATAAATAGTCAACGTTATATATACATAATTTATGTGATTACATACATAATTGAGAACATTCGCAAATAATGCAAGTCGTAATGCATACTTATACTTTAATGTCAATTAACGTATTTACCACAAAAAAACAGCAAGAGCTGACACCCCCCTCAAAAGAAGAAATTTGCTTGCAAATTTCACAATGAGCCCAAAATGAAAAACGTTTGTGCCATATTTCAAGAACAAAACAATTGAACATTGTATACATAACATTTTCATATTTTACATAAAAATATCTAAAACTTTTTCTTCTTGTAACATTTCAATTCGTAGTGAAAAGTACATGGGAAAGACAAAGAATTTATATTCTACTCCATGATAGTTCAGTTGTGTGGGGGTGGTTCTTAACAAGGTTCTCAGTAACTTTGGAGGCTCTCACTTCGTTTGATTTCACAGTCAGTATATCTGTAAAATAATTAGTTTACGGTGGACGTTATTTGTGCAAATGACGTCGTTCAGACTTCGGTCATGAAACAAACTTCGGTAATAGTTAATTAATGATCGTTTCGGTTTTCGGCGATATTAAAAATATAGGTAATAGTAACAATTTATTTATAGAAATAAATGGTAATTGGAACATAAATTAAATCAAAATCACTCTAGTTCAGTAATAGAAAATAAAATAAACATAATTTTCTGACAGCAGACAAAATAAATTATTTACAATTATTCGCGTATATATAGAAAGTCAGCATTTGTATGAGGCTTATATGACCACAATGATTTGAAATTACTTTGGTGTTAGAACAAGTGGTGGGTGCAGCATTCCTTGACTCAGTCAAATCCTGCTCTCCTGGTATGTTTTGAATGCAAGGATCGGCAGTATGCTTTGAGATCTGAGCACGAGCATGTCACCATGTATGTAATTTATGCCGGGAATGGATGTCTGATGCGAGGCATTAGCGAGTACTTGTGACTTTCATTGCTACATAGTATCGCTAAGCGTCTCTATGGATGGCATCATTTGCAGACTGATACTTAGCAACTTATCTACAAATGACAGGATGTTTTAAATGTCGGATGATTTCGGTACACTGTAGCCATGCATCCGCTATCGATACAACTCAACGCACAATGACGATGATGGATGCTTGGCGTTGTTCACAAATAGTTACAGAACAACTTGTTTGTAATCGAGGCAAACGCGGTTTCGTTATTAATTTGGCGGTGGTAACACCAACAACACTTAGTTACGAGGATCCCCGAGGTTATGTTATTCTACACTTAGTCTATTTTTGTTATAGACCAACAAAGGAATAGAACGTCATTCTAGAATCTCTGTATTCAGATCTCTAGCATACGGCATCTTCTAATGGTTTGTTAATATGAACGGAAATCAGGATTTTAACAGGCTTGACGAGTCCAGAAGACTTAATAACAAAAAAACTTGACTACAGAAAAGCCTTTATGGTTTAGGTAATATCCCGTACAGAGTCTCATACGATTTGCAACTCGTGAAAGTGTCTTATTTATACTTAAATTTGTACTTGTGTTCTTTATTCAGCGAATATCAATTCAGGCAGTTTTCTCTGTCTGCTATTTTATCAATACAGATAACAATTACATATGCTTTGACCAATTCGTTTGCATAACATGATGCAATATTTCGTAACAGCTTTTAATTAACTTTTACTAATTAATTACTATTTAAATCATCTGAGATTGTTGCTTTTATTAATTATTATTAATTACAAAACAATTTTTACTGATTTTGGATAGTAACTGGTAATTTATGCATCAGGTTGTGCAATCTTTATTAAATAGCTTATAGCATTTTCATAACAGCTTTTAATTAAGTAATTTCTCTATTTGTAATTTAAACTAAAATTGTACACTCACGTACGGTATTCGACACTTTCTTAAAGTTTGTTCTGTCTTTAATTCAGTCTTAATAATTACACTTCCGGAATCACTAATATAGCAAAAATGTGTAGAATTCTTGGAATTCCATTAAATCGTGTTTCGCATTATTATCGCATTTTGCGGGAAATGTTACACTCGGGCATATTTTTATATTTCCAACCATTACTGAAATAATTGATTTCAAACAAATCGCAATTTTTTAGGTTTTTGCTTCTATATAGCAACCTATGAATTTTTTTACAAAATTGAAAACTCTTCTGTAAGGCAACTTTTTCTTCATTTAACCAAATCCTATCTATTAAGGTTTCTGAGATCCTAATGGTGGCCATTAAAAATGGGACACACTATAAATATGTATAAAAATAATTTAAAATATAAAAGAGTAACGTAAATAAATAAATTAATATAAAAACTGAAATGTATGTTGTTAGACCATAAAATTAATATTACAATGTTAATGCTAAACTTTTGTCTATGTAATTACCTCTAATTCTGATATTGAAAAAACAATTGATCGAGGTAATATTTCTAAAATATAAACAACTCAATGTAGTAAACAAAGTAAACACTGCCACCTAAAATTTCGGAAAAATGGGTAGTATGAAAGATGAATGGTTAGTAATTCAGGGTTAAAGTATAGTTTAAATTAAATATTAGGAAATGTAATTACATTGCGTATTTTTTATTAGGTTTCCCAAAGATCCACAAAAAAGGAATCTGTGGATAATTTCTACAAGAAGGGAAAATTGGGCACCAACAAAACATACATGTTTATGTTCTCAACATTTTGAAGAACGATATATTGATAGAACATCTAAAAATTCTATAAGATTACGGGATAATGCTGTACCTACAATTTTCCCATATTTGCAGAAGGTAAGTAAATCTAGTAGGTATATTTGTAAGAATATTATTGAAAATGATGTCGCATAAGAAATACATAGTAACACCATACTTCTCATAGTTTAGAATTTTCCATCGAACAACTTATTAATTTATCAATACCAAAATAAAACTATTAGACAATGCAGTAACACATACTGCAATAAATGAAAAGCTAATTGTATCAGATTATGTAATCAATCATATAATGGCTGGCTATTCATCTGAAGTAGTGGTATACATTGCCGGTTTCATAGTTTTAAATATTTACATAAATCATTAAATTGTAATGTTTAACTAATTTAATAGAAAATAGAGATGTATTTGATGATACTCTAATTAAAACAAAAACAAAAGTTTTTTTTGAGCAATGATTTTGTTTTATTGTTGATTAAAAAAAGTGAAAAGGAGTGTAGCACTGATCTAAAAACTGCTTTTGGTGTTGAGGCACATCAAGAACAACTATGTTTTGGTGGTATCAAGATATAACGGTTTGGGTTTATTGAATTTTAAAGGCCCCATATTGGGCTGACAACTGTTACGGTTTAGGATTCTCTAACGATCCACATTGGTATGCTAAATTATAATGTTTATACTTAAGAAAATACTTGACTGTTTACTTTTGGGTTCTTTGCTCCGGCATGCTATGAGGTAACTCTGTTTCTACAGGGTACAACCGTCAATTTTCTAGAATCTGTATAGTTCGTCGTATTCAATTCAACAATCAATACCTGAATCATCGTTTAAGTATATACTAGTTGAAAAATCTTATGGATATTTTACTTGACCAAAATTTTGTATTTCAGGTCTAGAAAATCTAGATGGCATTAGTGAATTTGGTCTAAAAAAATCATTAGACTTTAG
>JAHWXV010426022.1:0-30460 GCA_024586415.1 Phrixothrix hirtus
ATATATATATATATATATATATATATATATATATATATATATATATATAGTTAAATAAATCTGTACATAGTTTCTGACATGCATTAATATTTGATTAGTAAATAAGTGATATTAAACCGTACTGTGTTAATTATTACAAAAAGGATTAGTAAAAGTATCTCAACTAATATTAAAATCAATTTGTAAAAGTATATGGAATATACAGCATAAATTACATAATTAAGAACATTAAATTGAATTAATCTGACCAGAAAAAAATACTTACAATAAATTCATAATTAAGAATTTACATTTAAAGGAATATGCTGTGAAAACTGAGTTGCAACATTACAAATGAATGCACAAATTGCTCCTTTGTTAAATCCAAACCTATCGTATTCGATAACACCCTCTGTACAAGCCTCTGTCTCGTTTTATTTAGTTAATTAGTTAGTTTAAGCTAAATTGTTTATTAAATGCGTTCCAAACGCTTTGCACTTGTGAGTGTTACCCACGTTACAAAATGACGCAACCAAGTAAGGATTTGTGATCATCTCATGATACATTTAACGTATACCCTACTTGCTGTTTAAACTCCTTTACCCACTCTCTTTCTGATAACTACCAGAGGCTTTGTACACAGACTTAGTACCATCAAGAGTAGGATTGGAGGTCCAGAGGCTGTGCGTTACATATGTATAAGTATTACAATTAGTAACCGCTATGAGCAATTAATTATAGGAACTAAAATTACATATTAAACCTAGAGCAACTAATAATTTAAGAGCTAAGATAAACAATCCATTTAAATATAAATTACAAATAGCTATAAAGGTTAACTAATAGTACAAAATATACCAAGGGTCTAAAGTGCCTCTTTCAATCTGAAGAGAGAAATAATCTCTAGAAGGGTAGAAGGGTTATAAAGCACTGCAGCCTACAGGCATGTGGATTAAGTTTTACACTTTTACAGTATTGTCGTTTCACGTTATTTAAATTATTTATCCATTATCATAGCGTAATATGTTAGTTTACGACATTTATTTCAGGATCGTAATGAGCTATTTTACCGCACTAGTGTGGTAAAGAAACTCATTACAGCACTAGTGCGGTGAAATAGCTCATTACAATGCTGAAATGAAACAATTTCTATAGCAACTTCGTTCCTATGATTTTATGCATTAAATTACACCTTAAAAATTATAGACTTTCGGCTAATTACTTTTATGATAATAGATAAAACGTTGTACAATATTCGTATCGTAAACATATATTACGATACGTGACGGGTTGTCCAACGAGGCCGAAAGGCCGAGTTGGACAATTTTCCCGTGGCGTATCGTAATCTTATACTTTACGATACTTGTATCGTAAATAACTATTACGGTACCCGACAGTATAACAATCTCAATGCCTTGATTTGCTAAAACCTCGATTTTGTAAATTTTTGATACTCATTTTAATCGTTGTGGTTAATGCCTTGCATAATGTAACATTTAATAGGTTTATAAGTTGACTTAATTTATTAATTTCTTGAAATTGAGAGCATCTTTAGTTATTGTTATTTTATGTTCTTTTTTTCGTATATAAGCAATTTAAACAAAATAAAATAGAGCAGAGATATCTGAATGGTATTCTTGAACGCATGCTGTCTCAAATTTAGGACCCACCAAACCTCTACCGTGGAACATTCTAAGCAGTGGACCTTATCAGGTAGGATGGTTTATCCATCAGCAAAAAGCATTACAATTTTAACAATTTCAAACGAATAAATCATTGTTACTCTGAATTAACTTAAGAGTGTACAATAAAGTCTTAGTACATATTTATAGATAATTATAAATGGATAAACTATTTATAATTTGAATTAGCTTGAGAGTTTACAGTGTAGGTGTTTAAGAAAGCAGCTAACGTCAATAACTGCAAATCAAATCTGAAATGTGTAAGAGAAGGTCGTGTGTTATCGTTATCTCACACCACTTAGTTTTCATATAAAATCAAAAGATGTATGCACAAAAATGGATAATAGTGGAGTAAAAATTACTTAATACAAAACAGTTATAAAATCAATTACTTTGTACAGGATTCGTAGAAACAAACTGACTTCAACCTCAAATCTCAGGGGATCTTCTACCTTTTTCATTTTACTTGTTTTAAAACACCCTTTTGAGTACAATTCGAATACAATCAATTATTAAATTACAGTAATTGGATTTATTAATGGATTTCAGAAAGGGACTTCACATAGGAAATACGATATTACCGAATCACACCTTCGAAGCACATTTCATGTTTTGAATTAACAACAGCGTCATTCTGTCACATCAAAGTAAAATGGCGAAGCCTCCAAGCAATTTCCAAAGTCCAACCACCGAAACTGACAGGCAACCATTTCATTCTTTCATGTGTAGCGGCTCTATTAAAGGCGCTTTATCTAGATATTAAAAAGGTTTTTGGGAGCTTTAGTTTAAATGAATATTTACCTTCCTCTATGGTTATATTAAATCCAATTTAATAATCGCTGTGCGAAATCTAATTACTCATTAACAGTAAAATATTGCATTATTAAAGAAATTAGCCTTTCCGTATAATACGAAAAAGCATTTTTTAACTAACTAAATCATAATCTAAAATTTAAAACAGTTTGACCTAAATTTTAAAGGTTAATATAAACATGACACCTTTAAAATTAAAAAATGTAAAGTTTACTTTCATTTTTATAATCAATAACAAGAAAAATTGATGTTACATTCCTTGCTTTATAGCAGACAGTATCCTGTTATTTAATAATTAAATTTGTACCGAGCGTTCAATTAATTTTTTGCAGCTGCTTGTTACGAATTTATAACAATTCAATTTCTCTATCGTGACTAATTTTTGTTTTGCATGGCAGTAATACAATTTACATCTTAATGTCTTAAAGAAAAAGAAAGAATGAAATTTGACAAATGGAAGCGAGTTCTGGCGCTTCTGTTATGAAGTTATGATCTAAAAGCACATTTGGGATTTTTAAAAGTTTTATTTTGTAACTTCAGAAGACAGCAGTTTATATTTTTCTACTGAATCTAGGTTTTGAAGATTATTTTTCAAGAAGGAAAGCACTTCTTAATAATGTATCTAAATATTTAAAATGAGGAAACTGTTTTCAAATTTAATTTTATAAATGCATATCAAGTGAAAGTATTTAATCTGTATTAATCTATTTTAGAGAAAACTTAATAGAATACAGTGTCGAATCCTTCAGATGTTAAAAGTAGGCTTCAAATGACGCAGAAAGTGAGAAAAGTGAAAAAAACACTAAACTTTAGAATGATTCAAAAACAATGCTTTCACAAATATTTCAGTTTTTTATTTTCAGATTTCATTAAGGACAGAAAATTACATTTAAAATTGATTCCGCGGTACTGTATTCTCGCTATTGTCATCCATTATTAAAAAGTAAATGTTATTTTAAATTTTTTGCAATATTTCGTACTAAAGCATCCGAATAGCCGTATTTAATTGTTTTAGTCTGTACTTCTTAGTAGTCTATTTGTATATCTCCCTCTTTCTTTATATATGTATATAGCTCTGTGTCCATTATATGTATGTAGCCGTGTTGTAATATTAATTAATTCAAAACAAGGAATATACTCTGCTGGAAATAGAAACAGAAGCTAACTGAATTTCTAAAATCAATTTATCATCAATTTAGGGTTTAAAACTCAAAATAAATCCATCATTAATACTCATTATTAACGAAAACTGTATGAAAACTCTAAGAAAAATCAATTGAAAACCAACAATTTATTTGCAACTTCATTAATTTATTTCTAATCCTTTTAACACATTCTCATACATTCATATTAATAAAAATGGGATTTTTAAACATAATTTAAGTTAAAACTATCGTAGATAATTAAAACTCATTCAAATTATGGTAAATATTTCAAAATAATAATTAAAAGAGGCACTACTTAGTTCTTATGAAAATTATTTAAAATGCGAATAAACTAAGTAATTTTACTGTATAGGAACATTATTGTTCGTGATAGGTATCATCACGCCCGCTAAAAAATTCAAAAATAATTGAATAAAATGCAAGTGGACTTGTAAAAATTATTTAAATATACCTATGTACATATTATGCATAATAATTGTATAAAAGGAAAGTCGTATATATTTATATGTATTTACCTAAAGTGCAATAATATAATTTTTGTTAAATAAGATGTGTATCTAATGATAAATATACACGCTTTGAATTAAATTTGGAAATTGATAACTTTAACTAATTCAGCGCTTCCGCTTCCAAATGCTATCCTAATTTAAGTTGCTGTCTTAATAAAAGAAGTAAAAATTATCTCGTTAAATTCAAAATGCTCTTATTCGAAAAAAGTCTTTTGTAAAATATTAATATTTTTTACGTTTTAGAAATCGAATTTCTAATGCATACATAAGTATCAATTCTAAAACAAGAAAACTATTACAGCATGCTGATAAAGATTATCTTAGCATTTTGCTAGTGCGAATAATGAAATATGGTTCTACTATTACTTCAAAATAAAAGAAGATAATATAGTTCTATCTACTCAAAAAACATCATTTGAATATATGGATAATAAAAAATTTTATGTTTAGAAATGTATTTATTTAGAATTATTTACACATATAACATCTTCTATAAAATATTAATAGTAAATTATACATAACATCTTTCACGAAGATTTTGGGGAAAATATTAACAATCTCGGCAATAAACGTAAAGTCTTTATTCAGCGATAGAAAATCCAAGTTTTGCGCTAAGAACTTGCCTTCACATAATATGCTTGTTTCATAGCTTAGGCCCTCGTTACGAACAACTTCGGCTACCTTTTCTACGAACAAATTGTAATTCCAGTTTTTCTCTTGACAATTAAGAAAGCTCAATTTTTGATTTACTACATCTCTAAGCGAAAATAATGATTTTATACCGTTCTTGGAAAACTGAATGATATTGCCCTTCTGAACTATTGTAATCATTTTTTCTCGTTTAAAATGCGTATATAGGTCGATTGTAATTCCGTAGCATACGTGGTATTCCTCCATTTGAAAATTTCGAATAACCTCTTCCGTTTTCATGGAAGAAACGCTGTTCCATTCGTCAATGTTGAAAGAAAGACGTCTTGCGCGACACCTTGAGTAACTTATTCGCACTGCAGCGCGTCAAAACTGTTTTGTAGTTCGCATCCTACTTGTAGAAGAACGCTGTCTTCAATAAATACCGCCCATGAAGATATTAGATGCGTTTCAACACTGTCTACAAGCATTTTTCCTTCATTAAAAATATGAATAATGTATAAGACTAAGAAACTAACTTCTTGCTGCACAACGGCTTCGGAATTGGCCCAGCTACAGTTTGCGGTTTCTTCTTCGCGCTGAAGGTATCTACTGATGTTGTTTTTGTATTTTCAGTCTTCCTTAACCTCAGCATCAGTTGTATCTTTGATGGCTATAAAATAAGTTTTATTAAAACATGTATTCTAAAGTAATAAAAAAAATTACGATCAAAATCAGGCCATTTAAAATTAGCGAAGTGTTCGTTAAAGTCAGGAAGGTATCCGACGGATGATTTTTCTTCGTCTTTAGATTCAGTCTCCACAGTTAGGGTAACTATTTCCTGATCATCATCGGCGTCAAAATTAAGTTTTCTTTCAGCTGCCATTTTAATTCGATAAGTTTCGCAATTGCACCTACAATACGAAAAACTTTCACACTTTCTACACGCCAACCCGTCAAACGATCTCGAGGTTGAGGAAAACACTTCAACTTGCAGCAGTTATAGTCCATCTTTACTCACTTTTCGATGATGTTAATGCTGATTAAGTTGCGCTGTTAACTTCCTTTATAGATATGCTCGTGCGGACGACAGTATAGCTGAGATCTATGAATCTCTTAGCTGCTCCCACTCCTTAATTTTGTGCTATTTTTCCATAAGAACACATGCAAATTGAAGATTTTGCGGCGAGAAGTTACGTTCTTCCCATATGATTACATGTAAATCGAAGCACAAGGGCACACGTAGCATTCACTTGTTTACTTTTAAAGTTGATAAAATTCAAATTATGCTTTAGTATCCTACTAAATTGAATAGGGAGAGGCTCGGTATGGGTGTATCTACATATGTTAACGTGTATTGGCTGGATAATGATTCTAAAGTTGTTAAGCGAGATATTGTAGAATATTTTAAACAGTTTTCGCTACATGACGAAAGTATCTTAATGATCATACTCGAGACGCCATGATTAGAATTTGTGTTGAGAATTCTGAGCACGATTGCCCATGCGATTACTGTAAAAACTACAGTTCAAGAGAGAGAGAAGACCCAAAATGGGAAAGAGATCGAAGATAGTTGTCGTCCACCCCTTCTTCAAGAATGTGTAGGAAATTTTAAAACCTCAGCAGTAGTCGTGTGCGTACACACTATGTGCAAAGAAGCTCCGCCGTTCATGAATAATTATGCATAAGGTGTTTGGTATCACCCCTTAAGGTCATTTAATGGTTCACAGGGAACTAGTTTATGCCTTACCAACTAACGGCTTTTTTTACACTAAAAAAAGTGATAAAGTTGTATGTCGCTGGTGCGGAATAACTTTACATATGTCGTGTAGAGAAGACGGTTTACTTCTAGAGCACTTTAAATATGTAGCTCATTGCCAATTTGCGACATCAAGGTACAACATACAACATAAGACACAACTTAAACGCATATTCCGTCAAATGCTGATCTACAGAAACTGATGTCGCCAACATGCAAAATATTGCTACTCAAAGTTCCGACGAATGAAAAAAATTTGAATAAATTTAAATCAAATGTAAAGCAGCGTCATTTGCGCAAAGAATTAAAATTGCTTTGTATAAAGCTGTTAATTTTAAGATTTAGGATAGAAATGTACGGCGTTTGTAAATGTTCAAACACAATCAATATTATTTAAAACAATAAATATAAAAAATCCCTTCATTATTAGTTTTTCTTTTTATCTTTCCCTCAAAAAGTATAAATGGGCTGGACGTGGAAAGCAAGCTGTTTAGTTATGCCTAAACAACGGATTGGGATGCTAACAACGAACTGGGATGCTAAGGCTAATTCGGTGTTTATTTTCGATGACATAGCATCCTCTAAGCAAGATAACATTCGGGCGTATTTTAGCATGGGCAGACATAATACGGTAGACTGTTTCTATCTTTGTCATATAAATACAAGTATTCCAAAGCATTTAGTTCGTGATAATGCTAACATGCTGGTGATATTTAAGCAAGACGATATAAATTTAAAGCCCGTTCATGAAGATGACGTTGGGACTGATATGTCTTACGACCAATTTAGAGAAATCTGTTCGAAGAATTGGCAAGACGCCTACGGCTTTCTTAGTATGCATAAAGATTTTCGACATTAAAGCCGGCTGATATATAAAAGGTTTCGATTAGTATACAATCAAAAACTAAAGTAAAAAATGCTTCAATCCTGTATACCGCCTCTTCGTGAACAGATCTTGCTCACAATACTGTATACAGACCAGTAGAAAGACTTGTAAACCTGTAAAACTGACCTGCAGAACCTGTAAACGAACCTGTAGAAAGACCTGCAAACCTGTTAAACGGATCTGTAAACTCCTTAAACAGACCTATCAAAAGACCTATAAACCTGTAAAAAAGACCTGTAAAACCTGTAAGTAGAGCTGTAGAAAAGCCATTTTGAAGCTGTTATCAAGAACTAAGCAGTAAATATGGATGCATAGGAGAAAAAGTTAATACGTAAAATTATTGAAGCTCGTGGTGCCGTAAAAAGGAAATATTGAGCCTTACAGCGAGGGCAGCTAAACACCGAGACACTTATAGAGAAAATTTATAAACCCATTATAGGAACTCTTACGGAAATTGCTTCTAAAATTAATCACAACAACCAGCTCCATCCTTCCCCATAAAGAAGCACGAAGAAGAAATTTCTGTCGCTGCTACTAGTACTCTAACTACCACAAAGGGAACCCGAATACCAAATCTTTTATTTCCATGAACATCATCTTCGCGTTTGCGAGTGAAATCAGTTCCTGATAATGGTAAGGCTAGATTTCTTCGAGATGTACCAATAGGCACCATAAGTCAATCAGATTTTGCTGCTCCGCCACCGTTGTTGTCACGGCCCCCTTCAACTCATACCGATTCGGTAACGTTATTACCCATTTTGGAAGATCCTGGTGCTGATGCTTTTTTGAACAATATCCAGAACTACCTCTGTACTACCTAGAACTTATGATTAGAGATACAAGAACATAATTGATACTACTTACGGAATTACGTATAACATCAATACCGATAAATGGCTAATTGGTAAAGATACTGTTGGAATTGTAGGCAACGATCTAATTATTATAGGACATAATATGAAGACACGCCTGGCTTTTATGAATTGTTTATTATGAAGAAACCGAATTTTTCACGAGTTACACAAGCCGATAAAGACAATTATAGAAGAATACTATTGAGAACAAACGTTATAAGACCCAATTTTACCCCTACCGGTCAAATAAGAGGCAAAAAATACTACAAGTACGTAAATGTAATTAAATCTTTACTGCATGAAGACGAAAGACAAGGAATGTCGGCTGCTGCAGCAGCACACACAGCGAAAAAGAAACGCTATAGTAGTCTAGGCTGTGAACACTTCAAAAAAGTATACCCTAACAGAAATCTACCAGAGTACAATTATTGGGACAGCGTTCACGAATTACTCGACAAATTACAGCTCCTTTGAGCCAAAAACTTGGAGGTCATTCAGCTCACTATAATGAAATAATAGCAATTTTAGAAGGGCTAGCCGAGGCGAGTTACATACATACATACATACATACATACCTACATACATACATACATATATATATATATATATATATATATGCCTACAAATAACGACTTTTACTTATTGGCCGCCAATAAAATTTAGCTATTTAAAATAGTAATGTATATCAACAAATCGTAAAGGAGCTGCATAAACCTGCTAGGAGAAGCTATCCTCGAAGACGAACAATAATTAAGGGGCTAGATGAGTCGTGGCAGGTAGATTTAGGCGAATTTATATCTTACACCAAACAAAATAAAGGTTACAGATACATTTTAGTGGTGATTTATTGTTATTGGAAATTTTTATGGACCCGTCCGTTAAAGTTAAAGACCGGTGAAGATTTTGCTAAAGCTATGGCCTCGATTTTTAAAAATGATGTGCAGTGTATTCCTCAAAATTTGCAGACTGATAATTGCAAAGAGTTTTACAACGATAACTTTGCAAAGTTAATGAAGACCTATAACATCTATCATTACCCTACTTATTCGACTAAGAAGGCTGCAATGGCAGAACGAGTTAGTAGAGCCATTAAGCAAGATTTGTACAAGACTTTTAGTCTGCTCGGAAAATACCGCTGTATCGATGACCTGGATAACATCACGAGCAACTATAACAACCGTAGACATAGAAGTATTGGAATGAAGCATACTGACGTTACTTCTAACATCAAACTCGATCACGTCTATAATAAATTAAAAGTATTCGGCAGACACCGTTACAAAAGTGGTGACGTAGTTCTAATCAGAAAATTCAAAGGAGTATTTGAAAAAGGATTTGCGCCTAATTGGTACACCGAACTGTTCAAGATTGCTAAACTTCAAATTACCAACCCCGTTACCTATTAAGTGGTCGACATGCAAAATCGGCCAATCCTGGGAGGCTTCTACGAACAGGAACTCTAGAAGACGGCTCATGATGATGTATAACTAGTTGAAAAAGGTGCTGAAATGCAAAAGAAAGTCCACATGAAATGGCCTGATTTTCAAAACCCACCTGGGGAGATGCGTCTGTTTTACTTAATTAGTTCTTAAATTTTGAAATGTGTAATAGTTAAATAAAACAATAAGATTTAATTATATACAAAGTGTTTATTTTATTTTTATACATACGCATAATATTATTAAAAATACAAATTTAGATATAAATAACACGATGTTTATATTATTTCTAAACATACATATAATTATTATTAAAAATACAAATACAAATTTAAATAATACAAATAATACAGTGTTAATTTTATTGGTCAACATACATATAATTATTGTTAAAAATATAAATACAAATAATATTTACAATTAGCCACGATGAGTTTTGTAATGCCACTGAGGTAACGTATCGGTACTATTATCAAGTAAGTGTGTTTTATCGTCAAAACAATTTAGGCCAATTTTACGCTGGTCTGTGCTATAAACGTAATGCGCATAAGATCTAATGCTTCTTTGTACAATTTCTTTGGGTTTTCGCAGCCTCAAACAGTCCACGTAATCTTAAAAAGAAATTTTACTTTTCACAACATTGTATCTAACGCCTTTTGATTTCTTAACGTATTTCCCGTCTTAAACCTTAAAAGCATACATTTTTGAACGCAAACCAACAAAATGGGTCATTAATAGGCCGTTTAGAGCATTTTTCATAAGTCTGGAGACTTCCTTATTGAATAGAGGTACTGAATATTTATTATTGCCATATGCGCATCAGTATTAGCGTGGTCCCTATATACATAATCACATTTAAATTCGTACACTAAACTGCCTGTATCTATATACATAAGTTTATATTCATCTACGCTGAATTTATTCAGCATGTAGGTGTAGTAAAGGTCATAAACGTAAATTTTTGATATATCTAAGATAGTTATGCCAATATATAAAGGTTTACTAAATATTAATTCGGTTTTGGTAAGCTCAATAGCCATAAGATTTTCATCAAAGATGACTCGGTTTTGGAAATTTGGACTAGCAATTAAATTTTTAGCTCCATGGCGACCCTCCCATTGCCTAATAAGTTTAAAATACGACGCTTGCGAATATTCTCCATGGTCTTGCCAAAAATGGCGTTAATAGATAATTTAAATAGATTATTTTCGAAATTATTTTTTGCAGATTGCCGAAGCTTAGTATTTAGTTGAATGTACGGCTTTAACCACGCGGATTGTTAGAAACTTAAGATTTTATGAATTTTCGTTAGGATAAGCCCGCTTGACAGCGCTTGCTTTAGATTGCGGTTTTGAATAATGTAGTTTGTTTTATTGTGCACAGTTGTCATGAGTTTTGGAATTTTCGAATTTGACGGATTAAGATGTTGGCAACAAAACCGTAAACCCTATGACGATCGTGAATATGTTGTAGATACTCCAAGTCCACTTCTAAATTATAGCCTGTCTCTAAATTATCCAGAATATCCAAAACATTGAATTCTTCTTCGGAATTCTCTAGCAATTTAAAGTCACCATAAGGCACGTATTGCATCATGGTCCAACCGTATAAATTGTTTACATATAAATACAGTAAATACTGGATAAGTTTAGGTGGATCGCAGTTTTTACCCACGTACTTGCTGTTAGCGTCCAAATATCGACTACTGCTTCGAGATATTACTCCCCGAATGCCCCTTTCCACATACATGAGCATGTCAATGTCTTTTATCAGCTCTAGTTTACATCTAGTATACTTTAGCATGCAATCCCAAGTATAGCCAGGCAATGTATAATACCAGGCAGGATCTAGGTTGTAATTTTTGCGTGCAACGTCCGGAACTTATGAAAAATGTCACAGAGAAGTAAAATGTCCGTTTTCATATAAAGATCCGCGTATTCACCTAAATTTGGAAGTTTGAATTTTAACCAAACCCTTTGCGCATAATTGTAATCGTCCTCGGAAATTTCCGTTTCATGTAATTTATTGTAAAAGGAGCCAGTTGAAGGTAGCCGCGTATCGTTTAGTTTTTCTAAAGAACTTACGTAGTCATAAGGAAATACTAGTTTACGCGCGCGTAATTTAAACAAATCGTCATCAAGGTAGCTAAATTCGAATTTTAAGTATTTTAAGTCTTGAATAGAGGTTGTAGAATCGAGTTTGTCCAAAGAAGCATTCATGAACCTAACTGAATCTATGAATTGGAAATGTATGTCGGTTTCTTCATCGTCCAACGTAAAAACAATGTATTATTCTTTATTTAACGGAACCAAATGGATCTTTCCTAATTTTGCAATGTACCTAATAAGAAAATTGCTGTCATATCCATTCAAATTATGAAAGACAACGGATAACTTCTTTTTGTAATTTAGATTGCAATTGGAATGCGCCAATCCCCGAAATTCCGCTGTTAAATGATCGTGGTCTCTCACAATGCTATTTTTAGATCCATCTTTAGCCGTAAATTTTTGTCGCATATATGACAAGATGAGGCTAAATATATAGGTGGAGCATCTTGTATCGGTTTTATGAAAAATTAATTTTTCATGTTTTCTTGTAGGTTTTTTGATAAGAAAGTTTTTGGTTTTTAACAATTTGGCAGAAACGCTTTGTGCAATAGCTTTAAGTTGTTCCGCAAACCATTGCATAGGATTTTGAGAGTGATAAGAGGCGTAAAAGGATAAATTGGGGCATAACTACATTTTAAATACGAGCCTGAGCTAAAGGTTTCGTGTTTTTGATGCGAAAAAGTTTTCTTAAATTCATCATCCCCATTTGGAATTGGCATCAGAATTGACTCGAAATCGCAGTATAGTCTTTGGATTTGTAAAATTTTTAAACTCCACGAAATCGTAATTGGGAAAATTGATTTTAAAGGTATTCATTTTTCCACAATGCTCTACATGCTCTTTGTACTTAGCTTCGCTCGTAAAATAATTTAGACAGCGATCACATAAATGCTTTTAACTTTTGTATTTACTTAATTATTTAATAAAAGCCGGGAAATATCTTTTATTAAACAGTAGAGATATTTAGTGTTTACGTCATCGTTGCCGTTATTATCATTCTGTTCGGTTGTTTCGACGGAAAACATTTATTTTGAATTGGAAATAGATTTATGTGTCTGTTTACTTTGGATTTTGTCAGACGGCTGGGTAATACGGTAAAATTTTATTTCTCTAATTCTAACTAAAATATTTTGTTTTTCGAATTTGGAAATTTAACTAAGTTTAACGGAGAATCTATTCCCTGCATATTTAAAACTATAAACCAGTTCGGATAGGAAGGAGATTCTATCAGAATGTATAATAGCACGAAGCAACACCGTCATTACGGATCACGCAAAGCACGCATCGTCTTCATAATATTTAACGTTTACACAAGCGCGTTTGTTAGCAATAGATTCAGGAATCCTAATTTAAGATGACCCATTTCCAATTTCAGTTTTATTTATATTAATTTCCAGGGATAGGATTTCTCGCAAAACTCAGTTGCTCTCCTTCTCCTGAAAATCTTCCAATTTTGTCAGAATTTTATCAATCATGTGCTCCTGAAACCATTGCTTTAAATTTGTTCCAAGATCTATGATGACGTCCTTTGTGCTAAACTGCTTCGTATGTATGATTTTCGATAGATTTTCTTCGGCTCCTCCATCAACACGGTGCTTTATAAGCTCACCGCTAAACGATCCATTAACTTTTATAATAGGCATTTGTTTTAAAATGTTTTAATTCGCGTTTTGAAGAGGAAAAATGCGTCATTTAGAAAGTCAATAATATCTACATGTTTTAAATTTAAAATAATGCCGCTACGAACTCTAGCGGCAAAATAACTATTTATATCTAACCATTTTACTAATCGCTGCGTTTAATCCTCTTGGTGTTCGCATTAAGACCTTGACCTACAGCAGTATCACGTTTACGCAATAATAAGATTTGATAGCGTTTTAATTGAACTAAATCTGCCAACAGTTTTCACCACTACCAACACTTAGCCTACCATTTTTAATAGCGCTATTAAACTATCTCCATTTTGTTTTCAAATTCTGCAACCAGGTGTTTATAGTTTTGCTGGTGTTGGATTGATTTAAAAATTTTAAGGCACTTCTAGTGTTACTAACGATATTGTTGCTTACTTGAGCAATATCCTCACAGCATTGGTAGTTAAACTTATCTTGGCAAGCTGAAAATAAAAATACTAATTACATAAGGACCTGAAAAATAATCGCGACAAATAAGATAAAATTAATTAAAAATGTTAAGACTACTACCACTCAAGAAAATAAAATTAATTAACAATTTAGTAATACCATTACTGCTACTTACTTTTAAAATGTGAAGAAGAAGAATAAAATTAATTCAAAACAATTTCTATGTCGGCACTATTGAATGCCGTAGTGCCCTTAAAAATTAGGGAATACGTGTTGGGAGTGAATTTGATAGTTCCTTCCTCGATATTTAGTACCATTCGCTTCGGTAGAGATACTACACGCAGCCAATTCGGCTTTTAAGCATTTTCAAAGCTTATTATTTATAGTAGTTAGGTTTAAAATATTTTAGCGCACGCCTCTCTGTAGTTCTTTTATATTAACGAATTTTTCAGCGGTGCACAAGCATTTATAGCATTTAAATCCATTTCTAAAGTTAAAACATAGAATAGAATCCAAAAATAAAAGAAATATTTAATTCTTACTTGAATTTGAAAAACAAGAAAACAAAAGACACACAAATAAAACAACTGAAGTGTTCTCTGCCAGAGACACCTTAATAATGCGGCTGATAAATATTTATACATGATTAATTCCTGTGGATATGTGGTTTCATTGATAACAAAATAACTTTGCTAGTTTTTTCCTGCTTGCAAAAAATTTTTCCGTTGGAACAGGATATGGCTTCCGTTTGATAACGAAATTTTTATATTTGGTTCCATTAATAACAATGGGTAAGCATATCAATTAAATTTTAAAAATTATGCATAGCAATTTAGTAAAATATTTCTAAATTATGTTTAAGTAGAAATTATTATATTTTCCTAATTATTATACATAGTATATATATGCATATGCATATTTAAAGTAAGTATTTATTTTTGTTAACGATTTTCCCTCTTAAGTTAAAAATTCAAATACTTTAGCGCCATAAATTTAGTAAATAAATTTGAATAACAATTTTTACAATGTTAGTTGGCGCGCCTATCTAAAATTATTTTCTGAGACCTTCATGGCTACACTCATCGCTGCTTACTTCAGCAATATCCTCTGCATTGGTTGTTAATTATCCATGTATTCGAGTGGTGTTTATTGAGTTGGTAGAACTATATTATCTTATCTTATTTTAAAGTTCAATTTAGTTTTAATGGTAGAACTAAATTTCATTATTCGCGCTAACTAAATGAGAGATAATTTTTATCAGTATCCTGTAATAGTTTTATCTTCTTGTTTTAAAATTAATACTTGTGTATGCATTTAAATCAAAGTTGATTTTTAAAACAAAAGGCTTTTCGAATAAGAGCATTTTGAATTTAACGAGATAATTTTACTCCATTTATTAAGAGAGCAACTTAAATTAAAATAACATTTGCAAGCGGAAGTGCTGAATTATATAAAGTTATCAATTTCCATATTTAATTCAAAGCGTGTATGTTTATCAGTAGATACAAACATCTTACTTAACAAAAATTATATTATTGTACATTAAGTAAATACATATAAACATATATAGTTTTCCTTTTATACAATTATTATGCATAATATGTACATAGGTATATTTAAATAATTTTTACAAGTACACTGGCTTTTTATTAAATTATTTTTGCATTTTAGCGGGCATACATGACGCCAGTTTTAACCTGACAAAGTTACAACTACATTGCTGTACCCATAGATGGCGTATGCGTTCATTCTTTATTTATAAAAGCCTCAAACACCAATAAGTACATTGCTTTACCTATCGGTGGCGTATGGGTTCACTTTTTATAACAATATATATAAATTGGGGCCCCAACCAGGACTATGCCCCCGTTCCTACACCCAAAGTTACGCCCCACTCCAAAATATAGCGCTGCGCCCCCCAGACACCCCAGCCTCCATCTTTAAATCCACTTCCGGTCGGGTACCCCTATAGAGTATCTACTATTATGTAATTAATGTACATTTATACCCCTCATTTTAGTTTCTTTCTTAACTTAATTGTGCTTGCAAATGCCCAGTTGTGGGCCAAACATGCCGTAAATAAAGAAATTGTCATCAAATTTATAGATTGGATTGTATTTAAATTAAAAATTTAAAAAATTTATTTAATTTTTATATTTTAACTTATACTTTAAGTCCATTGTGTGATATGGATCCCCATCATTTTACTTTATTTAATTTAATGTGGTGTAAACGTACAACTATGAATAAATATCGAAAGGTTATTATTTCTAGAATAATTAAGACTTGGTGATTGTCATCCCAGTAACCTAGGCTAGCTAGAATATTTAGAAGTCTACATGAGAGCTTATAAATGCCCAAGATAGGTAGTTCCTTCAAATAATTATTGTATAAGACAAAATATTGGAACCAAGGTTGGCAACTTCGGTTACTCATTATAACATAAAATAGAACGCCGCTTTCTCGTTAAAAATGATAAACGAGTATATTCATTTTCTATCGACATTGCAGACATTTAAAAGATAGTGGTGTCCTAAATAATGGAGATACTTCTTTCAATATTAATATTTTTCGTAATATACAAGATGGAAATGTGAGTGGCTAGTTAAAATTTTATAAAACTGTAGTTTGCATTCTCTGCGATCCAATTGTGAAGATTTAGATATTTATGTACATAGAATCAATTGACAAAGCTAGTGGTTTGACATGAACGTAATACACAAAGGATCATATAGAAAACGCATTAAAGGAAGAATTGCTAAAAATTAATGTTGTTTTTATCGAAGAACTGGGAGTTGATGCCTAAGCGATTAAAAGCAGGAATTTCTATAAGAAGTTATGCTACAAAATACTAGTAATTGCCGTATAGATGTTTGTTTCCTTACTTTTCATTATTTTTATAAGTGCGCGTAAGTTTGTTTCTTCTATTATATAAGCTTTTACCGTTGAATGCTAAACCAATTAGACATTAGACATTTTCAAAATATTCATTAGAAGAATCGTGTTAAGTTATAGTGACACCTATGTACGTATATGTGTTTAAAATAGATGTTAGTATATCTACAGTTACTTGCGTTTATTGAACACTTTACATTTATTTCACTTTTATTGCATGCACCCACGCTATGCATACATGGGAATTGAAATATGCAGTTCAAAGTAAAATGACTAGTTAATTTCTTTTAAAATCATTTTGGAAGACAAATATCGAACTCCTAATAGCTGTTCTATTGTCTTATGTTTCTCGTATTCTTTTTGTGGGCTGATGTTAGTTTATGTTACGTTGCCTATCAAATGACCTTTAGGTAGGAGTGTGTTAGTATCGCAAGTTAAAATGTGGTTTTTACCTTTCATTAATTTTAGTAATCTAATCACAATTTCGGTTGGTGTATTAGATATTGCATGCGACTGGTTATTTTCCGCAATAGACCTCCAAATTACTAGTACAAAACTCTCTTAAGTTCCACAAAGCAAACATCCTAATACGATATTTGGTTGTTTTATTCGGCAAATACTGTATGAAATTACAGCTTCTTCTAAGTGGCTATAGTATTTCGTCAATTTCGTCAATTGTTTATAAATTTTTCCATTGAATGGCCTTTATAACAACTAATTACAGAATTGTCCAAGGTAGGGAGAATTGCTGGTAATTTCTCAAATTTAAATTATTTAGGTCGCGTGCTTTTGTTGTCGAACCTTTAACTCATACAACTTCGAAATATCTCAACCTCGTACCATCATCTATCAAGTACTGTATGTTTCGCCCTCTAAAAAATATTCCACAAATTATTTCCTAATTGTAATAGATGCGTCTCAACGTTAGACTTTGATTCTAGTGGAGGCACTGATAACAAAGACTCGCATAAAAAATATTAACAGCTTTCTATTTAGTAAAACTACAATTAAGGGATATTCACAATTTCCTCTAATGGTTCCAATTCAATCCAAACAAACATTTTAAGAGAACAAGGAAAATTACTCTTCTTTACGAGGTAAAAACAACAAACAATGACCTGCTGAAGTTAGAGTCGGCCTTATCTAACATTGAATTCGATTAAACAAACCTCTACCTAGCGTATGTACCGGCTAGGTAGGTTTGTTTTATTTAATTCAATTTTTAAGCCTATTTTGTAAACAATGGACCTTCATCTTAATTATTGATGTAATATTCATAACAACGCATCGTTAACGGATGAATGTACTCAATGAAATAAACTAAAACATGAAAGTAATGTGCAATTAACTAGATAAACTTGTATGAGATATAAATCGTCGTGCAAATTTGCAAATGCATGTGTAATATTTTTGATTCACAACTTTTAATTTGTGCTATTGATCTAAAAGCCTTCAGAGTTATTGTAAAATTTCCGACTGCAGAAAATTTCATCCAGAGCTAAATAAGCTTATCTGATGGTGCACTAGTAATAATAATGACCTAAACGTACAGAAATTCAAAACTATGTCCTTTACGCATAAACGACAATCAATTGAATTTATTTTGAGCCTGAATGACAGTGTACTATGTAAAGTTTCCCCATTCATTGATTTAGGCGTTTATTTTAATCACAATCTTGTCATTGATAATTACCTACGTGATTATGCCCATGGTACTTTGAAACTCATTAGGATTTTACTAGGGAATACGAAACTTTTCTCTAGCAATGATTCCTTAATTACATCTGTAATACCTAAATACGTAACAAGCTAGACTACCATAACATTATATGGAATCCTTACTGCTTTATATTTATCAATAAGTGTAACGTGTTTAGAAAATACTGTGTGTACCTAAGTTTGATATACATTATAGCAAATTACTTTTTGAATTTGGTATACAATCGCTAAGTAATCGTCGAGTTCTACATAGAATTATTTTCATTTATATAGTAATGCATAATATTTTCCATGATGTAGTCATAACTTAAATTGTCGCGTTACTCAAATCCTAAGTCGTTGTGTTACGTAATTTAGTCATTGGCTGCTTGTGGTTGAAAAAATAGACAAAGAGCTACAACAACAACAATTTTCAAAATTCCTCGATATGAATTCGTATTTCAAATGTTATTTGTTATTAGTAAAAAGCAAGCAAGACCACAGAGCAATCTTTGGAATACTAAACTGCTGCACAACCATTTATACTCATAAAACCTGGATTTCTTAAAGTTTACATTATAGGATTTACCTCTCCTTTTAAAAACTTTTTTATTATAATTGTCAATTGATGCATTAGCCGCCCTTGATACAAAAGGTTTGTTTTAACTTCATCTTTCCTAAAAATAGTATTATAATAAATTATATATAATGAAGTCGTTGAATTTCATTTCAAATAGCCCTTTTAGTGCCAGGTGTTCAAATGCTTTACTGACCCACTGTATATAAAACTGTAAATCGCCTACTTTGTAAAGTTACTGATGCTACAGTCTTTCTGTATTATAACGCCTATTTTAATGGATAAATATCGAAAATCACCATTCAGTGAGAAAAGTGTTTATTGAAAATGTAATGCTTAAAACTTTTCATTTAATTGCAAATGTGTAAAAGAACTAGTTGTATTCGCTTAGCAAAATATGTTTTATAACCTTTAAAATAAAAAAAAAAGTACAGGATTTTTGGTTTTTATCATAGCACACCCCGTGGTAGCACATAGCAAACATAAGCTAATTGAAAGCGTAAGCAAACTCCAATTTGACTCGTCATTACGAAAAATAACATTTTAGAAAAAAATTCTCAAATAAAAATATAACTACCGTATTTTGCTATTCTAACGACGTAAATTAGATTATAATTGATCCACAAATAAAAACCTTCCTCGCATCTCGTAAATTTCAATATGAAATGAAATCTTCGAAGCAACTATTGTCAGCTTTTTATATATCAATCATAAGTTATAGTTTAGTAAAAATTAAATTCAACCGTTGCACTCAGAATTAAATGGCGTATAATTTATAAAAAAATTGCTCAAATAGCTTGAAAATTGCAAAAGTTAAAACAGGTTAAACTGAAAACTATGTTGCACAGTAGTCAACTTACAACTTTTGAGAAAACACAAATTTAACACAGAAGGCATAAAACGCGACCTACCGGATTTGGATTCGCAGAAAATTTTATATAAAAAAAAAGTTAAACAAATCTTTTAGAGCAAAAATGTTGGATTCAAAACAAACAACGAGCTAAAAGGGAATGGATCTCCAACTAAACCGTACAAGCAGATGTGAATAATTTTTAAGCAAATTCTTTACTGTTAGTGGGAGTAATGTATATGCTAAGGCTATTGACGTCATGCTTATCATGACAACCTAGTTTAACAGTGCAAACGTTTTGCATACTAGTTCCTAGCTCTTCATTTATACAATAATTTACGATTTTTAATGGATGTAATTTTAAGCACTTTATGAGTTGAAATTCTTTAATTTTTTAGTATTTCAATATGTTTTTGATCTCAATAAATGAATATTATAATTGTATACTAAATAAATACTCGTATAGGTAATTTAGGTGAACAGGCTGTTCGCTTACTTCACCTGAAAAGCCGGCGCTGAATTTAGACTCAACTTTTCTACATCAATCTTTTTATCACTCAACACAATGTGCAGCGATGTGAGCAGCTATTATTCTAATGTAGTAATAATCAGAATTTCTCTAACTACTACTTCAGACTGTACCTTAGACCATATTTCCACGTACTGTGTGCAAAATATACATTTTTTCAGATTACAACAGCTGAACTGCATAAGATTTATTTTATGTTTAAAACACGTGTAACTAACTGGGCAAAGTAATTTATAAAAAATATTGGTAGTTTATTTCGAATATTCTATATTATGAGGTCTTTATAGGACCAGTCTCAAACCAGGAAACTTTAGGCTTGGCTATAGGTCAAATATCAACTGAACGCTTCTCGTATCAGATTAACCTGATCTTCCTGTATTAGAAATCTTCGCTGCATAAACCAGATTATAAATTTATTCCTATAGCCTGATTCAGTCTCAAACCAGGAAAAATGTAGACATGGATCTATAGGATGATTTATACTAGCTATGCTGGATGCTACTATACCCCCGCATAGGTTCCATGCAAGAAATTATGGCTTAGTCCAGTACAGTGGCAGAGTAACTACCAATATTGATAGATACTAATTTTATAAAGTTTTTAACAGCATTTTATACATAAATTAATGTTAACTATTACATTGGGTGATGTCTACTCTTTTTTATTTTGAACTAATTAAATTGCAAGCTCTAAGTTATGATGCTGCTTAAACTTATACCTTAGCTAATTTTCGTTTGTAATCCATGTTTCAACTAATGATTTGAATATGGCATGAAGTTTGGCAACCTACCGCTAAGTAATTTATGTGTTTGCATATTAACTAGAACAATTTATGAAATATTTTTACATTATAATATTTTCCCTGCTATCATAGGTTTTTACCTTATTTTAAATTACTTTTATCCCAAATTTTAGATTAAATACTTAAATATTATACATATCATTTAATCTTGACCTACTTAGAAGTATGCTAATCTATTAATATTATTTTCATAGTATTATGAAATATAATATGAGTTTCAAGTTCATTATATATTTAGACAGTGTTTAAATTAATTTAAAAATAATTTCCTTTGTTTTTCCTTTTTAAACTAAATTAAACAAACATTAATGTTGGAAACAACGATTAGTTATTATTAAAAAGTGATTGCAAGTCATGTAGTACGTTAAGTGTTGTAGAAGGTGCCCGTAAGCCGTTTGAACTGCGCCATTTTCATAAACATTGATGTTGTCTTCCAAACGTACAGTAAGAACGGGATATCCATGCAAATCCTAACAATCAAATTGGGTTACACAAACGCAACTGCGCTAAAAATTATTGGCACTCTCATTATTAAAATAGGCTAAGTTACAGGCAGACCAAGTTAGCTTGGGCTCTGAGCTGTGCAAGGCGAGACAGAGAAAGAACCTAAGGCGGTAGAAACGGGTAGCTGAAGTACAATCTCCCACACAAGTTTTCTTATTTCTTACGTGATGGTAATGTAAGCCTGAATTCACAATCTACGTAAGAGATAATTATAAATTAATATGCAGTTTAAATCAAGTACTTATTACACTTTTCAGGTAAACTTACGCTTACGTTTTCAGATTGAATTGATGTTTTTGTTTTTAGTAGAACCAAATAAATATTAAAAACAAATTTTATAAGACATGTTTTATCACACGAGTTCAAGTCAGGAAACGAGCTTCGTAGAGGTGAGTTTTCTAAAGATCTAGTGCGATAAAACATCTTATGAAACAAGTTTTTTATACTATTTTATCTATTTGCTAAAATTTTAGGAAAAATGCACTTTTTTGACATATAATTCTTTCGGGGATCTTAGTGATAGTTGGTAACATTGACGGTTTGACATTTGAATATGAAAGTTTTCTCAATTGCATGTTCCATTTTGACGGTTAATAAGGTTAATTACTAATGTTACCGACTTTTTAAAAAAGTGTATTCCGTGCTAAAAATAAGGCAATTATGCAACTCAAATGGGTTTCGAAATGAGCTCATTTTGATACGCAAATAGATAAATTTATGTTAAGCCGAAAATTGCTACACGTGTAGATTATTATTAAGTGTTCACACTGAAGTTACAACTGTGGTAAATAACATCACAAGCTTTAATTATAACTACTAAAATAAATTTAATTCTACAAGACCATTTTAGTTTCGTTTATGCTATTACAATAATAGAAAAAACTACAGAGTAGGATTTGTTACTTACGTTTTTGCATTTCTAGTAAATGTTGTTATGTACTTTTCTAATTACAAGAACTGTCTTTGTGTCACTGTCTTGGCTTATTTATTTGAGGGGCGTCTGAGGGGTATTTTATTTAATATTGATGAGATAAAATATATTACGTCATAGGTTTTGTAAATTATATTTTGTTGACAGGGCAATTAAAAATAAAACTTTCTTGTCCCTTGAATTTTTGATGTATTTCGCTTCGTTTTCGAGATAAGATATTCTTTACTTTGCATTTGTCTATTCCAAATATTAATATATAGTCTGCTTCAATGTGAAATGTTACTAACAATAAAAAGAAACAATTGACAGAAGGGCTTAGCCTTAATACACATAAACTTATTAAAAACAATTTAATTTAATAAGTAATCGTTTTTACCAGAGTGTACACATGTTCACGCCACGAAAACGTAATGAAGTGAGCTTTTCTTTAAGGAAGATTCATTTGCCATTGCGCACACTTAAGCTGGAGCTCAAGCTATCTTAGCTGGCCTGTACTAGAATAGGTATTACAATAATTCGCCCGTGTCACTCCCAATACAACTGTAGTTGTCTTTGAGCATGAGCTGGAATAGCGTAAAAGTTGGAACAGAGTATGTGCTGGATCATGCGAGTTTTATTAGCCAATTTAGTGAATTTGATTTGCGGTTATAATTAAATTGATTACCGAAATTTCTTGGGTCTAATTTCATTAGCGGCTTTAATTAAAATTTCTCGCGAAGCTTATATGTGGTTAGTTCATTCAGGGCTTTAATTGGTTTGATTAGCACAGCTGCTCGCGGCTTTAATTTAATTAGCAGCTTTATTTAAAATTTCGCACCGTCTGGAATTTCTTGGGTCTGAGTTTGATTTGCGGTTTTAATTAGTTTATATAGCAGAACTTCTCGAAATTTTAATTTGATTAGCGACTTTGACTAACATTCCTTTATGTCTTGAGATTGATTATCGATTTGATTGATTGATTTGATTAGCGTTTTTAGTTAAAGTATTTCGCGATCTTGAATTTGATTAGTGGCTTTAATTAATGGAATACTTAAATTTCTCACGAGGCTCACATGTAATTAGTTTGATGAACAGATGTTTTCACGGTCTTGAGATTGATTAGCTGTTTTAGATAATTTGATTAGTGGAATTTCTCAGGAATCTCACATGTAACTAATTTCATTAGAGGCTTTAATTAATAAAACCGCATCGGTCAGTTCGATCGATAGCTAGATTCCTGGTTTTAATCCCTTTAATGTTTAAATTCCGAAGCGAGAGATGGTGTGATTTGCGGTTATGACGAATAAAAATATTTAAATACCACCGCAAAAGATAGTTTTATTCGCGGTTCCAATGGGGTGAATCTTTAGGTTCTGCCGCGAGCAGATTGATTAATACCTTGAATAGCGGATGGTGGATTAAATTCATTCAATATGTACGTAGTTCGATTAGTGGATAGATTTAATTCATTCAATATTTAAATTCGACGGCTATCTCGTATATATACCACCGTTAATTAGCGGACAGATTTAAATAGTTGGATATTTAAATACCACAAACGTCGCACATATGTATCATAGATTATTATCGGCCTTTTAAGATCCAATTTACAAAACATTATATGCAATATGATATATCTGTACTTTAGTAAAAGGTAACTTATAAAACTAACTTGTTAGATTTAGATATTCGATTTATAAGTCAATTTTTACATTACAAAATATTAATTTTGGATATTTAAAAATGATTTGAGTCTACAATTCATAATAATATAAAATTTACGTATGAAAACATATTGTAAAATATTTTAATTTGTAAACTAGCAACTTGTATTCTCTGTGGTACATGTTTCGGATACAAAATAAAATATTTCTTCACTTGCATGCCACAGCGGTTTACAGTTTAAGTTGTTAAATATTTTAACTCGAGAAACTGAATCCAAGTTTTTTAGATTTTTTTACAAAATCGTACAATTATGTTTAAATGCCACGCTAAAATTATGGAAATATTTGTAATACAGGCAGTTTTTTTAGATTCAACTTCCAAAATATAACACATGCAGTATAACACTACTTTAGTAGCTTACAAAATCAACTTGCTGTATTTAGATGTTAGCTTATAAGTCAATTGATATTACAGAAATTTATTTTTGGATGTTTACAAATGTATTCGAGGACGTAAGCATGTAGCCAGCGAAAACCTAAAATTATTTGCAAATCATTTATGAACAACAACAACTCCTAAATTAGTAAAGATGAGAGTTCACGAAAGGTCATAAATTCAGGCTAAACGTTTTAAATACATACCATGTAACGTGGTTGAGTCCCTGCTCGAGGAGCCAAATTGTAACGTATCCCTGGCTCTTATGGTTGGAACAGGGTTACTAATACCATGGGGTAGCTTAAACGTCGGAGGTTAGGTCGAGAACTGCACTAGGTCGCTTTGGAAACTATTTATTTAAAACTTACTATTAATATGTACAGTATTTATAAGGTCTTTTCCCAGTGTGAACTATGATTCACATTTACTCGAGTTCATTAAGTACTTTTAATTGGTTTTCAGTATATGTGTATGTGAATCATAGCCCTTGATACAATTTAACTTGCACAACTCTTGTATTTTAATTTTAGCTTTGATTAATTACTAATCACAATTTCTATAATAACAATCGTTGGAAAAATATAGGTGTACAACTTTCAAAAATGTTACTTTAATTATACTTGTAATTTTTAGTTACACTTGAAATGTAATTTACTTTTATTTAATCTGACTTTTGTAATTTACCCTTAATCAAAAATATTTGAATGTTAATTGTTTTAAACTGAATGCGTGCTTTAACTTTTGTAAAAATTTATTTCACAAATACTCACTCTTTGGGTGGCTATATTACATTACTAATATAAACCTGTATTCGTTGTAATTTCGTGTGTTTATTAATAACACAATTCAACGAAGAACAGTATTTATTTAAACAATAAATCTGCAAAATTATGAACAAGTCATTTGAATATTTACAGGTTTCATCCATTAAATTTACTGGCGGCCGTTTAGTTTGTTTGGATAAACATAGGTGGTATGACTATGCCCTTTTTAATTAATACTTCATCTCTAATATTGATAGGGAAAGTTATAGATCCAAAAATGGCGTTAGAAACGTGCATTAGGCGTGTTAGTTTGATGTTTGAGTTTTAATGCCGATGAAAAACAATTCACGTGAGCCGACGGGCGGTATTTGGACGCCTCTATCCACAATGGTGAGAATTTCTCTTGTCTACGAAAGGGGTCTGTTCTAGAACTTCCGGGAAAGGAAGGACGGTTTTCACACAATTCAGTAAGTTTTTATCTTTATCAACCATTATCAACTAAATGAGAATTGCATAAAGTATATTTAATTGAATTCGTAGTTGCACAATGCAAGTTGGCGCACGTGAAAATTAAGTCTTTTAATTATAATAGATCGCGCTGTCTCGTCACCTTAAAACACTACGATCCGTAACAAAGGCATTGACCCTTTACTTTGAATTTCTATTTTATCGTGATAGGAACGGAATTTAATAAAGTTTTATAGGATTAAAATCACCGGGCTTACACCTGGATGTAGCTTTAACCTATATCGTAGATTTGAAATGATTTTACCAGCTCTAGCTATAAAATAAAACTCGCTCGAGGTGTTACCCAATTCAAAGAGGAAAAAACTCTGAATAATCTGGCTTCGGACACGTGTTTAAATACTAAACGGCTATCACCAAATCCAAGGTGAAATAACTTTCTTTAGGTCTAACTTCGATAATTAACGCATTTTATAACAAATTGATACATTATTGTATGCGTAATTTAAGCGCATGTAAACCATAAAAATATCATTAATAAAACTGTTTGCATACGCTTGAAGATAATAAAAATAATGATTCAGGTTTAATTGGCTAATTAACGTTACTAAAAATTAAGTGACATATGGCGGAATACAATACGGAGCGTACACTGAACAATTAAATTACATATAATTAAAAATAAAGCGGCTAAATTAGTTTTAATTAATATAAATTTTCCATCGAAGTGCAAAACTTCGATGCGCTTATCTAATCACAATCGAACACTCACGGTTTTAAATGCTTAAAGTTCAAACGCCTCGATCTACGTAAGCAAAATAACGTTGAATGGGGTAAAGGATCTTGAACACTTTTGATTAATATAATATAATAAGTAAAAATAAATCGGATCTTAATATTAATTAATATATCGGTAATTTAATACAAATGGATAAATAAACTAGTTAAGCGGTAATTATACAAATAATAATTAAAGAAAAAATAAATAAATATGATAAACGGTTGTTTGAAAAGTCAATAATTATACATAAGATAATTAATTGAAAATATATATACAGGGTCTAACCAAATAATTGTAACTAAACCAAAATAGCTACAATTAATGGAACTATACCGACATAAAGCAGTACGTTTATAAACGTAATTAGCTAAATTAATTACGTACAAAAAGAAAATGAACTACTGCGGTATAGGTTCATTAAAACCATGTATGTTATATTTTCGAAAAGTTCAATGTAAGCTATTTCAAAATAGGGATAACCCGAATCTCCTCGACGGCATTTGTTCGAAAATAAAACTAAGTCGGGCAAAGACACACTTGCTTTCTTCATTTTATACTTGATTGTTGCATTTACAAGGAATCTCATGAAGTAATAGGTTTCTATTTTGAATACTATTTATGAAGCCTTTACAACAATCCTTACTTTATGTTTCATTCACTTTTTGCTCAAATAAATATATCAGCTGTTATACTGCTAGAATTATTTTTAATGTTTCTGTGCCTATAAATTTACTATTTATTGAATAATTATAAAAATTAAAGGTTTTAGTGCAATTTCATTTAGGTAAATCTGTTTTATTACATCATCTCTATGGAATAATTGCAGTACATGCTCGATAGACGGAATACAAAAATGCCAAGGGTCGTTCATTCTAGCGAAAATGTTCATGATATTCATGTAATTGTTACTAAAAAATCCAGTGTGAGACAGCACGCGACTTCCTCTTGCTACATAGATATACAAATATTTCAATGTTCACAAATGATTAAAATATTATTTGCGTTTATTTTGGGAACGGAATAAGGTGGCACTTCAGGTCATTCGATTTTAACTAAATTCTTGGTGTCTCATGTACAGGAGTTTTAAAACATAAATATAGTATTTGATCTTCATATAATGATTACTTTTGAGATACGTTGTTTACAACTAATACTCCAAGTACTTCTCGTTACTAGATTTTCAAAAATTTATTAGAGAAATTCCTTGCTTAATATAAAACTAAATTAAGCAGCCCAGAAAAATAATAAGTTTAAAAAAAACGTTCAAGTCGGTTTCAAGAAAAGCGTGAAAATGGAGAATTTTGAACATATTTAAAAATGACAGAAATAAAATGGTACTTCCGGTTATTCGATTTTAACAAAATTTTTGATTTTACAGAAAAAGGCGATTATGACTCCAAATATAAATTTTCATTTAGTTAGGGTTGCTTGTTTCATAGTTATTGAATTCGGAGTTAACTGTGAAAGTGCTGCAGGTTACTCAATTTATAAAACATTTTTGGGTAACCGCCGCAATAAATTTTAAAAAAATTGCTACAGCCAATTTCGAGAATATCGCGAAAAACGAAAAATTTGGAAAATGTCTAAAAATGACAGAAATAAGATGGCACTTCCCGTTATTCGACTTTAACCAAATTCTTCATTTAGCGCACTAGGGTGATTATGACCTCAAATATAAATTTTCATCTAGCTAAAGTTTTTAGTTACATAGTTATTTTATTCAGACTTAACGGCGAAAGTACTTTCGGTTACTAAACTTACAGAAGGTTTTTTGAAAAACCTCCTAGATTATATGAATGGGCATTAACTTTCTAAGAGATATAGTAATTTGCGAAAACATCTTTAAAGCCGATTTCGGAAAAATCTCAAAAAATCAAAAAATGACAAAAGTAAAGTGGCACTTCCGCTTTTAGATTTTAGCGAAACTGTTGTGGTCGCATACGACGATGAACTGAAACGTAAAATTTTGCTATTCTAGGACTTATGGTTTTTGAATTATCGTGTTCACAGTCACACACACGCACACATACACACACACACACAGACACACACACACATACACACACACAAACCAATTTTCAAAAACATGATTTTCGTACTCAGGGAACCGGAAAACGTGTATTTCCACCAAAATTTCGGCATCGAAAATTTTAATCGAAAATAATACTTTCTCCTTTACGTATATTTTATTTAGGGTAAGAGAAACTAAAAATCTGGTCTGAGACATCACACGACTTGCTGTTACGCTCAAAGATATGGAAATAGTGTTCACAAATGATTAAATTGTTATTTACATTTATTTTGGAAACGATAATTGCAACAAACACCCATCCAAGTTACTGGATACGCAAAACCCTGCTAACTCCACAGATTGTCTTTGATGACTCGCTTCAACGCATTCTTTAAGGAAAAGTTCACGGAAAAGGATGTCAAAGGCATAAGAACCGCTGGAAGCTTCAGAAAAATTGTCAAAAACGTTTTCGAGAAAATCTCAAAAAAATAAAAAAATGCAGGAATCTACTACTAAATTCTAAACGTCTCATGCGCACAAGGTATAAAAATCGTTAGAGCAGATTTCGAGAATAACTCGAAAACGGACAACAGTAAAGTGGAATTTGCGGATATCGGATTTTAATGGAATTCTTGCAGTTGCGTGCGAGGATAGATATAAACTTAAATATAACATTTTGTTTATCTACGAGTTTTAGTGTTAAAGATATCATGTTCACACGCAAACACATACGCACGCACGCACGCACGCATGCAAACACACACACACACATAATCAACACACACACACACACACACATACAGACATACCAATTCTTAAAAACATGATTTTCCTACTCAGGGAACCCCAAAACATGTATTTCCACTAAAATTTCGACATCGAAAATTTTATTTCATATAATAATTATAATAATTTAAATTTACATTGACTTTTATTTTAATTCCTCGTACATATTCAAATAATATATTTCTTGTACAATTAATAAGATTGATAACTCGGCGAACGTTTTCTGACCCTCAATGGAAGAGATAAATATTTTTGCTTGTGGTGAGCGAGCACCGATAATAGATAGAAATTTTAAAATTTCGGATTATTGTTTCGAAATACAGAAATGCATGCTGTGTTTCATTATTTACGTTATAAAATTGGGGTATTTTAAAGCTTCCCGTATTTTGGACTTCAATTTTTTTTTTAACATATAAAGTCCTAATATTTCCATTTTTAATTTTTATTTTTGCGTTTCAAAGTATTTGTAATAAATATCTGGTTAATGAAATTTATTGTTCATTCAAAAAGTCGAATCAAGACAACCAGGAGTAATAAGAGAGATAGCTGCAGACGGTACAAGCAGATTGAAGGTGCATTATGATCTGATTCACCTTATCAAAGGTCAGCTACATATTAAGAATTTACTTTTTTAACAAAATGTAATTATTAATATACATATATACACCAGTTTAATTTTACATTTGATGGATTGTCTGTGTATCAATAATAACATTTTCAGAATAAGACATAACAAATCCCGTAAAATGCGATCGTATGAAAATTTTTACTTAATTACGTTAAAATAATTAACAACTACATTGTAGAAACTTTTATGACATATTGCGAAAACTATATATAGATATATATATATATATATATATATATATATATATATATATATAT
>JAHWXV010426029.1:0-18709 GCA_024586415.1 Phrixothrix hirtus
GACAAATTATTGATACCTTAAATATCCTTACCTAAAAATTGTCAAAAATTCAAAATAAACAAAATTGACACGGTAGTCAGGAAATTACCGTGACACCATGATCTCATTTTCATTGATAAAATACGGCTCGATTACGCCAAAACGGACAACCGCACACCACATTGTAACCTTCGGGGAGCTGACAGATTTTTCATGAAAGGTACAAGGATTTTGAGAGGCCCAGTAGCGAAAGTTTTTCTTATTTACCGAGCCGTTTAGGTGAAAATGAGCTTCATCACTCATTATCAATATTGCATTTTCGTTATCACTGAACAACCGTTGCATGCGCACTGAAAAGTCTACTCGTTTCTCATAGTCCGTCACTTTAAGTTGCTGGACTACCTCTGTTATAAGGATGAAACTTTAGATCTAGTGGTACAATCTTCCTCACAGCTCATGTTCAACTCTCGTGCGTGTCTCCGCGCCGATCGACTCGGACTCCTGATTAATGCCGGTCTCACCCTACCCGATGTTTTCGGGCGTCCTTGCAGTTCTTTCAGCTTCTGGTGGATTCATTTTAGTTATTTTCCTGTTCATCTCAATGCTTCAGTCCAGCCTAGCAACGTGTTTCGACTTGGAACTGTTCCATTGCGATCAATATTAAAGTGCCGACGAAAGATCCGCTGTATTATGATAACAGATTTACTATTTTTAATAACCGTGTCGAATACAAAAATACGATTCTTTATCGTCTACAAAAATGGTAGGCCACACTCAAATCAATGACTTAACCTGAGCCTCTCCACCACATACAACAACAATGTACCAGCTGTTCCAAATACATCCGTTTCCCGCAAGTCACCTTGTATTTGGAGTATTAATTGTGATCAACATATCTCAAAAAATAAACATCATATAGAAGTTAAATTATATATTTAAGTTTCCTACCTTACATATATAAGACAACACGAATTTAGTTGAAATCCAATGACAGAAGATGCTACTTTAGTTTTGCGATTTTCTCGAAAACAACTGACAATGATGACAATACCAACGAATACAGCATAACTTTTAGCTTAGGTACATACATTTTTGATACCTGCTAACTAGTATTCATGCTGATAATAAAATAGATCGACAAATTCTACCATGTATTCTAAAGGCCTAACTACGTCACTTAATAACGAAATTACATAATATAGAACACTTTTTTGGAAAAATTGAAACTCTCAACGGTTTGAGGGCTACCAGAAAATGTATGTACATATAAAATACACCTAGACAAATTCTACCTATCGTAAAGGAATTACATGTTATTTTAACATCAAATTACAGAATGTGTATGTTTATTTGTGTGTATCCTAACCTATCCCAATATAAGTCACTGATATTAATGACCTACATTTTTGTTCGCTTATAGTTTAAGCAGACTAAAGTTTTAAACACATTCAATTACATCATAGACCAGATCCAGATTTTATAACATAATGTTGATATGTCTTTGTTTTAAATTCGTAAGAAACAAAGAAACTTTTATCTTATTACAAGAAGCGTTTAAAATGCTTTGCTGTAAACTAAAATAATGTCTACCATTCCGATATTAATTAATTTGCGCATTATTACACAAACACGTTGTTCAACGTTGTTGTTAAGGCAGGTTTGTATAACGAACTAACACTTACATCCGCTGTATCAACTTCCTGTAAAACTATCTTTCAAGTTATAAAACTTTCAAGAAGTTTAGTATCTTAGGTGGAGGATCGCTGAAAATTTCGTTGGGTTCAAGAAACTGAGATACAAAGGTATTGTATTGGACACTGCCTAGAGTTGGGTCTTCATACAAAAGATGAAAGGATATCGTTCTTACCACACTTCCTACAAAAGGATCGTGGTGGATTCCGATTGTGGTTAGGTCTTTGTTGAAGCTATGATCCGTTAAGAGGCCAATGTATGCTCAGATTTTGTTCCTACTTAATCAGAGTAAGAGCCAGGTTTGTTTAGAAGTTGCACTTAAAATTTGAACCCTAGATTATCTACACGTTTGTTTATCCCACCATTGTTTATACTTGACGTGCAGGTCAGTCTCAATGGTGAATTTTTTGAGGAAACCGGGTAGGCTGATGTTGGGGGGCAGTTGTTTGCATAGCAATCCCTGTCCTGACGAAGAAATCTACTATTCCAGTACCTGCATAACCCTGACGACCAGTGATCCATCCAGTAGTCACTTTGTTGTTTCTAGCTGCCAGGGCCTGTAAGTTTTGCCAGCATTCCTATACCAACCTGGATGATAGGATGGCATCCGATAGGGCCTTAATGACACATTAGGTGTTCTTTAAAACAGTGAGATGTAGGTTGTAATAATCCCTACTGATGAATTATTCGGCACAAGCGAAATTTCACATATTTCGGCTTGAAGCACAGAGGTGTATGTCTCTAATGGAATGGTTAGTTCAATTTTGGAAGATTTACTGAAAATACCTACTGAAATGCTAAATTTGCCCCATAGGTGCGGCGGCACATCCAAAAGATTGCTGATACTTTCTTTGCTCGTTCATATATGTATAGAGGTGAAGAGTTACGATCATGTATTTAACATTAGAATCCTAACATATAGAGTTTCTTTTAATGATGCGAGGTCTTTAAAGGGAGTCCTTACTCTGGTAAAGGGCAGTACCGTCGTTTTTCTAGGATCAAGCACCAGTTGATGACAGTTAGTAACGGTGTTCAGGGCATTTTGGGTAACTCCCTCAACACAGGATTCAAAGTTTCCAGTGATGTGCAGAATAATGTCATCTAAATAACCTTGGGCAAAAATTCCTTTATAATTGAGTACCCTTAGCAGATTATTAACTACTAAAGTCCATGGAAGAGGTGGTATAGCGTAACCTTGTGGGTAGCATCTTATGGCTAAGGCTGTTATTTTACTGTAATTTAGAGTAGCCGTGAACGTTCTACCTTCTAGCAGGTTTCTTGTCCACAACAATATGTTAAGATGTACATTATGATATGAGGCAGCTGAGTACAAAAAGTCGAAGGCAACTTTATTAAAAACTCATTCGACGTATAAAAAAACTACCAGGTTTGTCTGTTTGCGAGTCAGATGAGCTTCGATCCTGTAAACACGCTCATATAGGGCTCTCTGCTCAGACTCTCCTGGTTGGTATGCATTCTGGTGAGGATGCAGAGGGGATTCCTTCAGCATCACATCGCGTATATATTCCGCATTTATTTTACCCATTTCTTCAGTAGAAATGATGTTAAGCTGATTAGATGAAATACTTTGTCTTCTTGATAAGATTTCCTAGCGGTTTTGGGGAAGCAGACTACCCTAGATTGTCACCAGGCTTGTGGAATATAACTCAGTGCTAAACTGATCCTATAGACTTTTAAGAGCTAATAGTCGATCATTTCGATGCCCTATCGAAGCAGAGCATGGTAAATACCGTCATAACCTAATGATTTATAAGATTTAAAGCTGTTTATAGCCGATCTTACTTTAGCTAAGATTGACATATCGTGATGGTGAACCTCCATCTAAAGCTATGAACTTTATGTGCGTTACCATGATCCACTGTTGTGTTATCTGTTTTAGCTCCTGAGAAGTGAGTGTCAATCAGTAATTTTAGTGTTTCCTCATCTAAGGCAGTATAGTTAGCTGATCGAATTTTAAAGATCACAATTTGCATTTAGGATGACATTTGAGGACTTTGTGTAATTTTGCTGTCTAGAGCAGATATTCAATGCCCTCACAAAAAGATTTCCAAGCTTTCCTCTTATTGCGGTATTGCTGATTTATAACTTCTCTGACAGGTACTGAACGCCTTCCAGGCAGTGACTGAGTTAATCTTCCAAGGTGTTATCCCAACAAGAAACAGTTGTCCTCATAGGAGCGCTGCAACCAGGACAGTTTTTCTCAAATTTCCTGGTTAGAGGAGTCTACAAGAGATCTGCTACTAAGTCTAAGTGTGTTGAGTCACTAATCTGATCAGGCATTCTACCCTTATGTGCACTTAGAGGATCTCTGTAGATCTTCCGGTAAATGCGTTTTGGATTCATACCTTGGTGAAGTTGTAGGATTTGGTTGCGGTACATTTGAATTACAATATATATGTGATCCGAAAGTGAAGGTTCTTAGGAAATCCTCCACCTGATGATTGTTTTTAAGATGCTAGAGGGGCATAGTGTGATATCAAGTACCTCCTTCCTTCTGGCTTTTACAAACTTAGGTTCACTGCCGTGATTGACAGTGCGAGGATATATCGTTGCAAGGTATTCTTTCAAATGAGTGCCTCTATCGTTGAAGTTAATACTTCCCTGTTGAGTGGGGTGATCGTATTGAAGTTCCTTTCGATTTCCCTTATAAAATTGGATTAGATGCCTTAGCTCCTTGGATAGAAGAGGGTCCATTAAATCAAATGGAAGATAGGTAGAGCAGATAGTTAGCTCTCTTTCGCCCTGTTACGTCATAAAAATTAAAATTACTGTAAGGTCCCTGCTGTACCAGAGGGCTTTCAAATGTGATTTTACCAACATAGATACAATACTTAGGATTTGGGGTGGAGTTGCATTGAAAAGTATGTCCATTGTTACTAAAAATGCACGATTTGTATGCAGTTTGCTACTAGCTTTCTGCCAAAGTGGTTGCAGGCAGCGATGCAGTGCTGGAAGCTTATTTATTCAAGACAAAGGTTCTTTACTGACATTACGGTTGTGAAGAATTTTCCCTCATGGGCAAAAGTAGTACAGCTTCCGTATACTTCACCTTCGTATCAAGTGGCCGGAAGGTTACTAGTTCCATAGAAAGAAATGGTACGAAGGTACGGGATTTTACGATCTTGAGAGACGATTCGTCAATGCGTAGGATTAACCTAATCCCCTGAGGGAAATCCCGCATCCTCCGTTCATAGACCCTCACCACTTCAAATCTTGTTCAGCGTAAAGCTAAATGTAATTAAATTATTGCACACAGAAATGAAAATTGTATACTTTGGTAACGAAAAACATTGATTAACACTAACAGCATTTATACCTAAACGTTTGGAAACAAAGGCGTCGTCATAAATGTAGTGAATACCTCCGATTTATGTAATTAGCCATTTTAGAATGACACGTTCGGCTATTGCTGGGAGTCTCAAACTACTAATTAGTAATATTTTAACGACACATTTCTTGGAAACAACAAGGCATTTTTTTAAAAAGAGCATTTGTTTCAATTCTGAGAAGCTACCTCCCGCATGATGGTTCAAATTTGTCGATGTATTTTAAAATCACCAGATATTGCTAACGCGCGAAAATTTTTAGGTTTCCTGTACCTAGTGCCTATAATCACAAACATCTATATATTTAACACATGCACAGGTACATTATAAAATAAACAACTTATTATCCATCAAATCTTATTGTATTCGACGTATGACTTGCAGACAAAAATGAGAAATATAGATACAAAACGCAAAATTAATTAGTGTAAAATTTAGAAGCTGCTGTTATAATAAAATCAACTTTTGTAATTTTAACAATGAACAGGCCTTTCTGTAAGTAAAATTAATGTATTGTTTGCTTACTTTGTGTATAAATATTTTGTAACATTTAATACTTGACAAAAATTAGAACAGCATACGTACCCCCAGAAGTTTTGCTTGCGTTGGCGAAGCTTATGCTAAATGACAAAAACTTTAAAATTATAATTGCTTAATATGAGTCTTAAGGATTATATTATATGATTACATAGAAATACCCACGTACTGAATATTTTTCTATAGAGTTGTAATTAACGTTACCGTAGATTTTTATATTTATGATCGGAAAACAATAAACGAGCGATTTTCTCTTTATAATGATACGTATAAATGTGATGAATTCTTAGATAAACTCTTAAGAAGTATTTGATTGCGAACCTTTTCCAGTAAAACGTACCAAAAGAAGATGTAAATTTCATCGCTTTATAAAACTTTTCCGTATTTGTATAAATTACGAAACCTTCGCAAGAACTACAGTGTAAAACTGAAATATGCTTCTATATATCAACGGGTTGGGGTACTAATTTAATAGTATTTGTTTTCTAAGATAAACCATCAAAAAAAACATACAAAACCTTATAAATGTAAACCATACCACTCTAGAATTAGTGCATGCGCGAAACGAGAGCGTCTCTGCAAAGCGTTGCGGTGCTGGGCATCCCAGGCAGTCCGGGACTGACGTTGGAAGGTTAGTTACGTTTCTATCATCTAAATTTACGACGCGACGTGTTCAACCGTCAACAATTTTTCAAAAGTTCACATAAAGTTTAGATTTAAAAATTAATTCATTTTATAGTTTTTATGATAATTGATATCAACAATAGACTTTTTAAAAAAACGCGGTGACAAGTTTCACAAGTCATGTGATTAGAGCTCGTGCTTTTTCTTTCGCCATTCAAGGTTAGTATTCAAGTATTAGTGCCTTGTCAGCGATTCCATTCATTTTAAGCATTCAAAATTTTATGATAAATTGGGCACTCTTCATTTTCGAAAGGTATGAGAATGACGTCTGCGAAGTCTTATCTTGAATTATTAATGATATCTGATAGAGAAAAGCGCTCGATTTTTAACTGGCAATTTTTCAGGTTAATATATTTTTATTAAGCACTTTCTAAATGGGTCTGAATTTAATAATTCGAGCATTATCGAATACAGTTGCAATTTTCGATTGAAAATTGACTTAAATTTTTTTAGCGAAAATAATTATTAATTTTCGGAATCTATTTTGCATACATAAATAAATTAACAAAAATAGATGTTTATAAATATTTCCGTAAAATCTTAAAGATTTGTTACAGAAGAATAGTTGGCTATTCTTTTTGCGTATATTTATTATTCTTCTTGGGGTTGAAAATGTCTGTGCACTGAAGTAGTGTGATTTTGAAGGTTAGATTTGTTTAAACTATTATTGTTAATTGACAAGTCAAGTTTTTAAGAATTTGAATTATAGAGCGCTCGGGGAAACATTAATCTTTTCAGTTTGTTGAAAAGCTTATAATTTGGCCTTTTATATTAGAAGTCGGAACATGAACAAGTTTTTCTCCCCTAAACTTAAAATCTTAATTTACTTAAAATTTAAATAAGTTAGTAAAATCTTCGTACATAATTTCGTCAAAGAATGTTACCTGTTGTATGCACAATGAGTGATTATAATACTACATTAAAAGAAAGGGCTAGTTCCTTAAACACGATATCTCCTTCCGCATTGCTTTTATTACTAATTACAGTTAATAACTAAATTTATTTATCATTGTTAATGATATATTTATAAGAAATTACTTAGCTAATAGTTGCCCCTTACTAGATTTTGAGAAATAACAATCATTAATGCTATGGCACTATATAATAAAAAACCTTTAGTGCTGCTTTTGTTATGTATATGGAACAAAAGACTGTAAGGATATATTATACAAAAGCTGTTATTATCGCTTATGTAACAAATCTAATTACAAATGTATAAGTACTGGGCTTTAACATAAAGCTCAACTTTGATATGGCATAAAGTAGGCGCCTACCTAGAACTTTATATTATCAGTATTTTCCAGTAGTTTTAACTTATAAAAGAAACAAAATTAAATACTAGAAATTAAAGATAATTTTAGCGTGTTAGTAGAATCTAGATGTAGCAGTTACGGCTTAAAGGCAAGTTTTAATTAAAACTTCACTAATATCATTACGCTTCTATTTTAGCAAAATTTTGGGGAATCGTATTTCGTAACATACAACACAATAAATCTTTAAAATAATACAAACTCTGAAGGCTAATTATAATATAATTGAAATGAACATAATCATCGCCAGGAATCCAAAGATCAACAAATTAATGATGAATGCCTAAAAGTAACATATAAAAGTAGTTAGTTTAATAAATTCCTAAAACAGTTGTTACAATAGAGTTCATTTTTAAATTGAGCATTAAAAATTCATGTGCGTAAATTCCTTTTTAAATTACAACGTTGATTTTGGTTACAGACGTTATAAAAATACAATAGTTTTAAACCTGGAAATACATTTTTCATTATACAAATTAATATCTAAACTTTTCTGTCCTTATTTATTTCTTCATTCATAAAGTCAAGAGTGCCCTTATATAGTTACTAAGTTAATAACTAATTCTAAGCATGTTTTCACATTGTTAATGTAAGGCGCATTCATCTCCTGAAAACATTTTTTAATGAAATTTCAAGTTTGTTAGCTTACAGTGTTGAGAAATATTAACATATTGACGTATGATTATTATCTAATTTAATTGTATTTCTTTAATTGATAGAATTTAACATAGTTTGCTAAGGCAGCAGTTGCCATTTGTGACCTTGCCCGTGTTGTACAAACTTTTCTAGCATAAATTACACCGCGAACAGCATTTCGATTGTATCTAACATTATTTATAATTTTGAATAAATTTTCGGACCGATTTTCAGATTTAGAGATATTAGAGGGCGGTATTTTCACAAAATATCACATTTTGAAAATTTAGCATTTTAATACAAGCAAAATACGTATTTAATTGGAATAAACTTTCCGTTTCTTTTTTAAATCGCCAAGATTTTCAAGGAATCAATCCATGAGAAAGTGAAGCTTCGTGCTCACGTTACATCCCAGCTGTTGGAAGCTGGTTACCACCTCTTCAACCAGTTGGAAATAATTTTCTGCCTTGTTAATTGCATGGAAATTTTGACAAGCAAAAGAAACGGATACCATGCGTTTTTCATAGTATCATTAACAGGATTCGTGAAATTTGGACCATTTTCTGGCTTTTGATCTATGCACCTTCAAAAATATCGGATTTCGCATTCTGAGAGTCAAAATTCTGGAATTTTCTTTAAATGTATTTAAAGCACTCCCCATATTTGTTCTAAACCTCGTTATATAACTGTATTATTAATCCCTACTTGATATGGATAGGAGGCAATATTATGCAATCTCTAGTGTCCAAAAGACTGTCAGCGAGGAATCAAAGTTTCTCTTAAAAGCTGGTCTTTCATAGTCCAGTGTGCGTTCTGAGCTGTACTGTCCCATAAGCAAATGAAACTGATATGTCCCTTGTAACTATTTTGTTGATCCAAAGGGCAATGAATATACTATAAATTGAAAATGATTTTACTTGGTTCCTTATATACCTAACTATTTTAAATTCACATTTGGAAATTGTTTCAAAGCATAATTTTTAAATTCGGCCCTTCAACGCGCCTGAAAAATTTAAGTAGTCCTTTGGTGTTAGAAGTGCACATTAAAGGTGGGAATTTACGGCAATTAGCAACGTTATTGAAAGACATATTCAACTACTCCACAAATGAGAATGCACAGAACCAAAAATGTATTAAATACAATGAAAAACTGCGTTACGTTAATGATAAAGTTTTTAATTTTGAACTGAAGAAGGAAAAGTCTTTCGTTATTTGACAATAATTTTCGTCTATTTTATGATCATAAGTTTGTCATATCATGATAACATTCATTAATTATCCAAATGCGTTCATTAATCCAATGACCTAATTTCATTATATTCATAATGTCAGTTCATTGTTTCAATGAATATTATCATTGTTCAAATGAATTGAGTTCGTTGATGTTATTATTATGGATTCACTGTACCAGAGAATTACTTTGTTAATATAATGAATTGTGTTCATTATTTTAAGAAATTTATTGCATAAACTCGCTGATCTATGTTTATAATTCTAATGATACAAGATTTTTTATTTAATGAACACATTTATTGGTTTCATGAAATGATTTTCAAATAATAAGAAATTAACTAGGTATGTTATGCCATTTAAAAAAAAGCTATAAAAAATAAGAAGATTAAAAAAATAAAAAAACAACTTTTACTTTTGCACTTCTACAATAATTACAAATTCAGGATAAATGAGAAAATAAAATATGTACTTTTGAATACTTTTTGTTATCCTTAGATTTAATACCACCCTACTCTATAAAATTTTAAAACATTTCTGATTCGCCAGCAAATTCTAGGTCAAATAATTAAATTACTTTAAAACGCATATCAAAAGCGTTTAATATATTAGTAAATTTGTACCTTACGCCATAAAAATTAACAAAAATGTCCTTAATACTCAAAACGTCATTTGAAATCGCATAAATGCCGGATTTAATAGTGATTTGTATTCTATTAAGGAAATTGATTTGGTCTTCCACCTCTTGTTGGCTGGGACCAATAAAAATTACTGATTCCTGAGAATCCTTTATAGTAAATTTAGTGATACTCTTCTTGTAAATATTAACATCTTTTTGTTATTGTAGTGGTAGGCACAAAATAGCAATGGAGTGCCCAAAAGAACTTTCAATCAGTGTAGATCTGCTATATTAGGCTATACAGAATTTAAAATTTATGAAAATTTTACCATTGGTAATTTGTAAGAGATCATCATTGTATAATTTATAATAAAAAATAGTTTTCAACTTATTTCAAAAGTATTTAGAACAAATATTCATATCTAGGCGCCGGTTCACTGGTTAGTAGAACCAGCCGTTTAATATGCTCAATATTTAAAGGACCAGAACAAACGCTGTTTAAAATAGTCATATTTGTTAAAAAAATAGTTTTAAAACTTATATTGTTGGACATTTAAAAAATTTTAAATATACGAATAATGCCTTTAAAAGTTTACATAGGTAGGTATTTCTGAAATTAGGTCGAAAGGAATCTATATAGATATTTTAATTTATGAGGTTGTTTACTTAAAGAGGTCATGGTGTTACCAATGTTAACATTCTGGCCATTGCTTTCTTTAAAGCCACATTATAATAAGTACATACCTAATTAATCTTCAGTTTTTCACGTCATAGATTTTTACACGTATTTTGTTAAAATTCTGCATTCTATTAATTTTTGGATAAGAGAATCAGGCGTTTATAGTATAGGGTCAATATACATGCCAAAAGTGATCACATTAACCGGCGTCTGATGTTTATGCAACTCCTTGAACAAAGTATTGCAACAGCCCAAGCTGTTTTTTTATTTGCTTGATAACTATCCTGTCATATTAGTTCAAAAAACACTGTCATCATTGAAATTTTGATTCTTCCACTTGCTAATGCATACGTACCTATTAAATCTCTTTTGAATCAAAATATTTACTTACTATCTGATATTTCATTTGCATTTTTTAATTTTCCAAACACGCCTACAATATTTATGTTTTTGATATGATCCATCAGAAAACTAAAAATCTTTTCTTATAATTTTTCTCGCTGTATTAATAAACCGACTATTTTGAAATCTATATCAATCTAAAACAAATCAGCTGAAAATTTTGTAACATTTTTTGTAAAATAATTTACCAAGCGATATCCTGATGGGTTTTTATAAAATGGGAATTTGTCTATTATTGTTTTAGAATCGTTGCAGTTTTATGCATGATATCAAATTGACGGGATTACCTACTATGTTATATAAATTCATAATTTTAAAACATTACTTTCATTATGTAGGAATGGTATTTATTGGTATGTTTGCGATTCACGCGCCTTTTGAAAAACGATAAATTTTTAAATGCTTGGCTGCAGTCACATCTGAATGTAGATCACGAAAGCGTTTATAAAGCATAACTAGAGATTGTAAATGGCAGTAATCTGCTCTACATATAAAGCAAACATTTTGAAATTAATTTTCAAATAGGTAAGTAATTAAAAAAAGGCGTACCCTTTGTTTGAAGCAAAAGTATATGAAATATTATATGTAAAGAACACTATTATGTACTCCAAAACAGTAATTCTACAACCTAGTGGTGAGTTGCTCTATTGCACAATAATACAGTAAGAAAAATTCTGTTAATCCCGGGACTGTTCGGCAAGGATTCGAATAGATTTAATGAACATAATCGTTACATAAATAAACCGCTATAATTAGTATAATGAACTCTTAATACTTGAAATACGATACTTGTGTAACACTAAAGAAAACATTCGTTAAAGAAATGAAATGATTCCATCTTTTATTATTGCGTATTAGGCGAATTCACTGCATGACGTCATTAAAGTATCAAGAATAAATTCATAAACACAATGAAAACATTTATTAGCAAAAGAATAGTTTCATTGTATTCAAAACAATTTGACTAATTTATGTTTATTTAGTCAACTAGCCAATGAACATCTTTTCATAATTGATTAATGAATAAAATTTCATTAAACTAATGAAATTTCTATAATATTAATGGAAAGTTATCTATGATTCATATTCCATTAATCTTACGATCATATTTTTTTGTGAAGAGTGCGAATACATTAAATACTCGTGCTAATGGCGAACAACATTTATATACACTCAATAGGAATACCTCAAGCAACAGAAAAAAGGGCAAATTTGTTGTGCCGTTATTATACTATACAATAATTTAAAATATTATTAAAAATTTGTAATCTAATACCTTATAATTATCATTTACAGTTTACACACAATAGAATAGAAATACATACATTTACGGCAAATAGCGTTTTTGTAGCAAAATGAGTTATCGCTGGTTTTCTTTCTATTATGTGAGGTAAGTATTTGACAATATCGTCTGTTATTTGAGTTAGTGGAAGATGAAGTACTAGATACTTTGCGATTAATTAAACTTTTTGAATTTTGTTTATGTTTGATCATATATTCAGAAAGCAATTTTTCTACAAGTTGTAGAATAAATTTCGTGTCATGGATTTTTTTCCAGTGCACTCATTATAAATAATCCAAGTAGTTACACCAAAAATATTATAAAATAGATAAATTGACCACCTATGTCGTAGTGCTCGAGCTGTATATTTCAAGCTATCTAATCCACAATGTCTACGCCATAATTTGTGTTATTGCAAACTGCTTCGCGTTATTACTTTTCTCCAGGACTAATCGAAATATAGAACAGAAATTACGTATGACAACTACATTCTTATTAATTTTGGCTTAATAATTTGCAAATCTATTGCTTGTAAATGTCTTCATAAATGTGGTTTCATATAATTTCGCGTTGAATTCTTTAGCACAAGGTAATAATTCCTTTTTGAATTAACTCATTGTTACTACTAAAGTTATTTGTTGTTGTTTCATTTTTTTTGGAAGTGAATTTCCTCCATTATAAAAACGCTTTCGCCAATTCTAAAATTGATTCGTTACTATGCTTATCGCAGCCCATATGTGGAAAGGCGTTACATTTATACGAGGTACGTCCACCAACAAAAATCCGTTTAAGTGCTTAAAGAAAACAAGCACAGTAAAGTATAGTAAAAGACTTTATTGTGAAAAAATCTTTATTTTCTACATAACTACCACTATTTTGTAGGCTCATAGCATGGCGCAAGCTTTTGAATTCCCTCTTTATAAAGAGGTACTGTCATTAATGTCAACTAAGCGGTAGCATGTTCTTTGATATTGTCATCATTGTCAAACCTCATGCCATGAAATCCCGATTTCAGGCGCAAAAATATAAAAGTCGCTAGGAGTGGGGTTCAGGTTGTATGGAGGGTAGTTGAGTTGTTCCCATCCAAAGCTCTTTAAAAGTTGTGTCTCATTCGCAGTATGGGGGCGGGCATTGTCGTGAATCAAAGCAATGCCGCTGGTGAGCATTCCTCGGCGCTTATTTGGTATTGCCCGAAACAGTTTTCTAAACATTTGCATTGATTCTTTCACCTCAGGGCAAACAATCCACCGGCAGAACATCGTATCTGTCCCATTACGCTATGCACACGATTGTCAAGATTGGCTTGGATTTTAATTCAGAGGTTTTAAAGCTTCTTACGTCTCATCCTCAGTCACTATACTTCTAAGAAAGTTATCACCTTTATCGTCGTAACGCGTCAAAAACTCAAGTAAACTTCCGCCACTAAGATTTTTTGGCACCAAATGAGGACAAAGTTCCTAAAAACTCAGTTTTTCATGAAAAATTTGATGAACAACTGAACTTGAAATTTTGGAAAATTCCATGGAGAGAGAAGACATTGTAAACTTGCGGCTTACTTTAACCTTTTCTTCTACTGCACGAACGAGTTCACCACCACTTCGCCGTTGTGAACATTATCACGTTCTTTATTGAACTGCCCAATCCATTTCCTTGCCATTGAATTACTCAGCACAATGCAGATTGATTTAATATTCTTCGAATTGGTGAAACGAATTACAGATCTAATATCACAAGCGACGGGATTTTCAATTCACTTCGCCATTTTCAACAAGAACCACGAAACGTATACAACATTTCCCGAAATGGCATTAGATCATTCTCAATAGCTCAGTGCAAGTGCATTCGCGGCTTTGCGGTGGGATAAAATGCAAACGTAGATTTGCTTAAGGGTGTACTTCTTATATTTAGAATCACAATCTACCAGCATACAAATTTGATACCAAATTTATTAAGCAGTTTGCTTATCAGCCGAATAAATTACCAGTGCGCCTTTCTTAGATAAAGTTATTCATTTGCGTAAGTGGTGGACTATATTTATATCGGTTAACACAATTTTCGATAAATTTATCCAAAGCAACATTAATGCCAATTTATCTGATTTTATCCTTTCCAATCTTGTTGATCGGATAAAATGCAAAATGTCTCTCTGTTACAACTGATTGTTTGAGAGAATAAATCTTGGTGACTATTGATAACAATAGGTCCAAATCTAAATCGGTTTTTGCAGTAAACCTAATAAACAGACCACCTTGTATAAAAGAGCAAAATCTCGTTACATTTCTGTATCTTAAGCTTCTAGAAAAACATCCCTAATATGACCGCTACCATAATTAAAAGTAAAGTTTAGTCTAAAAAACGGTTAAAGGAAAACTATTTCAAAAGAATCCTTTTGTTAATGTTCATCAACTAAGTATAAATTGTATGTATTTGATTTTCAAAACTTCCAATTTTGGCAATTTTTCTACCTATAATGCGGGTATAGGAATAGGTTCAATCTCGCCAAACAATATGCATATACAGGTATAAAATTTTTGTAGTTAAAATTTATAAAATACTATAATATGTATAATTCTACTAATATGTTACTGTAAAAGTAATATAACATTTTTAGTAACAAATACGAAACAATATTTTATCAAAAAGATGAAATTTCATTGGAGAATTATTATTTCCGTATTAAAATTCCCGGTTTCGGATATTCTATTTCTTTTTTGAAAAAAATAACGAGTGTTAACTGTTTAGATGTTCTTCTTTCTTTAAGAAGTTCAGAATATGGTCAAATTGATGCGATAATGCTCCGTTCTATGTTTGAACTTCGTTCCCAATCGTGGCCTATCTCACAGAGTTCATGAGTCATACTTTCTATAGTTGAAAGAATACGTTCTAGCTCGGTCGTTTTTATGACTTTTTAGAGGTTCTTCGGTTCCTTTCTCCTCCCCTGAAGGTTGACGGCTTAATTCGTTGACTTTCTGCTAATTCCTCGTTGGAGAGTGGCTGATCGTGGCTCTCTAAAACTTCTATCACATCTTCAGCTGTCACATTGTCTAATCCTACCTCTCGCCCAAGCCTGCTAACGTATGCAAAAACATTATCCACGTACTCTAATTCATCGAAATCGTGCATAAATATTGATAGAAGTTTACGCCACACTCCATTTAAACATTTTGCTAACACTTCATTCCAAGCTGCCTTGATGTTGTAAATGCTTTGCGGAATAGTCTTTAATTGTTTCTTCTGTTAAGTCCAAAACTCTCACCATTTCCAGTTGGTGCGGCGATAATAGGATTTAAAAGTTGCAATAACTCCCTGTTCCTTTGCTTGCAAAAGTAATGTTGTATTCGGAGGTATGTAAATTATCTTGACATCCAATGGTGTTCTTACTTCAGCAAGGATTTGAGGATGTCCAGGGGAATTGTCCAAGAAGAGAATTGCCTTGGGTGGTAAATCATTTTCTTTACAAAAGCAATGCACAATTGATCAAAAATAATTTATGTACCGATCTTTAAAAATATCTTGTGTGACCCAAGTTTTCTTGTTCCATTTCTAATAAGCTGGCAACATCTCCTTCTTTAGGCCCTTGAAAGCGCGTGGTGTTTGCGAATGGTACACCAACATTGGTTTAAGCTTTCAAGTCCCGGAAAGATTAGCCCCCAACGAAAGAGTAACTCTATCTTTCGCAGCTTTAAAACCTGAAGCGTAACGTTCTTTCTCGGCAATGAAGGTGTGTGATAGTAATTTTTCTCAATAAAGCCCGGTTTCGTCAACATTAAAAATGAGATCAAAAGGATAATTACCTTGCTCTACACAGTCTTAAAATTCTTTTGAAAAATCAGCCGCTGCCGCAGCGTCTGAACCTGCCGCCTTACCACACAATTTGATACTACAACACTTACTTCAAATTTTTAAATTTCATAAACCATCCTTTGCTTCCCAGAAATGTTTCTTCGCCTTCTTCTCCCTTTTTAAGACCTTCAAAAATTGTCTTAGCTCTCTCAGTTTTAAAGCCTAAGTTAGAGGTATAATTTTCTGATTTAAAACGTCTATCCATAACGTTAATAATATTTCCATTTTTCCCAAAAGTTTACATGTAGTATAATTTACTTGCGTGGCAGTTATCGCCGTAGACTGTTGTGCAGACTCTTTAATCCTAGGTGCATTTTTCATTATTGTAGTGATAGTCGATGGAGCTAAGTTCAAAATTATGCAAACAATGGCACGTTTTTGTCTATTCTCCATTTTACGAATCACTTCCATTATTTTTTCAAGTGTAATTGAGTAGCTTCCCTTTTTAGCGACTCGATTGGGTAATTATTCCACATTTCGTTTACTAGGCATACTATACCAATAATGACCGTAAAATATAAAAAGCAAAGCACTGTGTTGAATAAATATACATACGTGCGACGTAGCAGCTGGAAAACGCGATATCACTGGAATACTGTAGCTCTGCGGGTGACAGGACATCACCATACCAAATATCAACGCATAATTGATTACGAGCCACTGTGTTATCGGCGAAATTCTGCGTACACTGAATGTCGCCGAGCGCCAGTCTGGGACATTCCGAAACTTCTCCGGCCGGAAGCATGCGGCGCTATTCTGAATCGGCGCAAATAGAACCGTCGTAAACCGAGGGACACCTGTATTAACTTGAACAATAGAAGCAATCAATAAAACATTTGTATGTTAAAATATTAATTCATATATTATGTGAATGTTGAGGTCATGCAGTATAAATAATGGAAGGAGAAATACGACATTACAATGAAAACGTGTATTTATGTATTCATTTCAGTGAAAACTGATTTTTTCAATACACTTCTACGAAAATGTGCATACACCTAAGTAGTTCATACTATTATTTTAAATTTTTCTAATTTCGTAGTAGTTTTCGAAGACTGCTTGAAGAAACCACTGGCGGTCACCTAAAATATGTTTTAGTGTACTAAATGGACTTCCTGCATACAACAGTGTATCAAGTACTCTGATCAATATTCATTTCCTGTTATATCAATTGCTTCTACTTATGTGCATTTCTGTATGTGGCGCAACATTCTTTGATATCTATAAGTAAATTTCATACACATGAGACAAATTATCTAAAACACCCCTTTTTGTATATGGAGTATGTTCAGTTCTTTTGAAATATTTAGTATTTAACATCTCTCAACGGATTGTATTTTCGATTCAAAACTGACCAAGTAGTAGCTTTTTTTGAAGTATATTGCAAACCAGCTGCTGCTGGATTAAACCTTTTTTTATTTGTACAGCCGACAGTTCTAGGTTTTCTGACCACTAAACCTATGTAACAATGCCACAAATGATATCTGTGAATAATAATTAGTAACGTAAGATTACTGCTTGGTGTTCCTGCAGAACTCTGCACATTCCCAACAGGATTCACTTCAAATTCTACTTCATATTTTCATAAAAAATTTTGAGGTAGTTTGGTGTCGTCTGGACTATATTGTACGATATTCTGCTTCTCTTCATCGCCAGATGCAATTTTATATAAATTGTTCACAATCTCTGACAACAACAATACATTCTGTCAGTACTGATACTTAATAAGCACTAAAAACTGGTAGTGTACTAAACGCTAGGCTCGACTATAAATTGCACATTAATGGGTGGAAGTTGCCATTTTATAATCGTTTAGCCACAATTAATACACACAAATGAATCTATCAAAATAAAAAATTCTAAGTTTTCTCCACCGTCTGGTATTAATATTGTTATATAACGCAAAATTCTATAAATAAAGCTCGATATTACATTAAGAACCCGTTGTATTATTCATTTTCAGTATATACCGTAAACTATCATAAACAGGCAGTGTTGAAATTTAAAAATTGACCAATCTAGAAAATTAAATGTCTCATAAATATTGCTATGGTCTGTATCAAGTTTCTTCATCCCTTTGCCGTATATTGAACAACTTTGAGCTGTAAAACCGAAACTATACTATAATTAATAGGAGTCTTTCTAGCAAGAAGCTTTATAAATAGTCGGTCGTACTCCCTTAAGAAAAATGAGTTACAAAAGTAATACAAATATTTCAATAGTAAAGAAGGTATAATAAGGTCAATTTCTTTGATGCTACTATTGCCAAACTTTAAGTTGTCAACAGTTTGAATTTTATTTTACTGTTACGGCCTTGCTTGAGCTAGGACAACGATAAATTAATATAGCTTCACTTTCTCAAACTTTGTAAGTCAAGAAGGTAAACAATGTGGATATGTTTACAGGAAGGTGTTTGTCTTAACTTCAGCTAAATGAAATATTTTAGACGCTGATTGATTGTCAGATACA
>JAHWXV010426176.1:0-22137 GCA_024586415.1 Phrixothrix hirtus
ACATATAATGTTTGCTTTTCTATTGAAAGCATGTCCAGTAGGTATCACTGTTTAATATTCGTGGTTGACTTGTCATTACTCAAAAAAGGACGTTTTGATATTCATATTGCTTTTAATTTTATGCATTTTATCTGTATGATCTTCTTTCACCCTCTAAAAGGAATATCACGTTATCTGAAACACCCTGTATATGTATACAACTGTTGGTGTTTAATTTTAAACAATATTTATTTGTTGTTTAAATCATATAAAGTGCTTTATCAAAAGTAGTGTTTACAATTTACTATGGCAAGTTTTCAGTGTTGATTATTTAATTTAAAAGTTGTCAATATTTATGCAATCTAAAATAACTTTTTGCACAGATAATTCGTACATGGATAACCGAAATAATAATTGAACACAGATAACCGAAGTTTTATTGTAATATTAATTGTATTGTTATATTTTTAAATTGTACTTAATCATCATTGCTGTGTTAAAAACTAAGATAACTTACCAAAATACAATCTGTTAAACACTTTCATTTTAACATTGACATTTAAATTTTCTACAAAGCAAGTTAGATTTCTATAAACCATCTTTCTTCTAATGCCTCTAGTTGCATTTTTAGGGAATGGGAGATAATCAGCGTGAATTAACTTGCATTTCTATCAACTTTTAATAATGTGACAATCTCATTAACTAAATTCCCATTAAAATCATATAAACTAAAAAAATTCTAGATGATTTATCTTTTAAAATCGCATATTTTACTAATTTAATCTTTATTAAGTTTTATCTACTCAGTTGTCTTGATACTATTTTATGCAATATCAATATGTCCTTTTCATATTTTATGTCCGATTACTTCAACCTTCATTCTAATGAGCAAGAATTTTTTAACCGTGCTAACATTTCTGGAGTCTTTAAACTTTATACGATTACAAATCTACACAAGAAAACTGCGGTAACTTCTAAAATTTAAATAAAACATGGCAGTAGAAATATTTTTAAAAATTTTGTCAATATGTAATAAATAGTATATTAAAAAACAAGTTTCATAAGACATGTTTTTATCACGAGTTCAAGTTTAGAAAACGAGCCTCTAGGGTGAGTTTTCTAATGAATGAGTGTGATAAAACGTCTTCTGAAAGGAGTTTTTTATACTATTTTATCTATTTGCTAAAAATATCGGATAAAACGTACTTTTTTGATTACAATTTACAGATTTTAGTGATAGTTGGTGACATTGACGTTTTGACATTTGAATATAAAATTTTTGCAAATTTCTATTCACTTTTGACATTTAATAAGGTTAATTACTAATGTTACCAACCTTTTAAAATAAGATATTCCGTGTTAAAAGAAGGCCATTATGTCACTCAAATGTGTTTCGAAATGAGTTCATTTCAATACACAAATAGATAAAATAAATTTCTGTACTATATTGTCCATCATTTACTTATTAATTTTTGTCAATTACATTCTTATTTTGAAAAATTGAATGTTTTGAAACACATGAAGAGAACACGTATTTCATTTTGTGAAAATTTGTTTCTATCTGATCATGTGTAGCAAGCATAAAATTATCTACATTACAAATAATTTTAAAAAGACAATGTTGGTAAGATCAAAAATTATCTGCATATAATATACCGCTTAAAGCAATTAACGGACATTTTAAAAAACTGCAGGTAAAAAGAAAATTGTGAATCAAATGTTTTAGAAACATTTATTCTATGCCATTGGAAACTCATAAGCAAGAAACTTCGCTGATAAGTATAAAAGGGCACTTATGCTACACATTCAGTTAGTTCCAAAATAGTCATCTTAGTGTGTAGTGGTAGTGAGTTTGTGTGAACTGAAGTCAATAGAGCGACATCACGATTTGTCCTAATTGGATGCTTAAAGAGCTATAGACCAGCTTGAAAGAAGACATACCCAACAAGTAGTGGCTCAATTTTTTAATGTTAGCCAAAGTGTGACTCCACGGTTACAATGCTTTTTGGAAACTGGAAATCTTCAATGAAGACATGGATAAGGTCGATCATCATCAACAGTGCCCTGAGATGATCAATGCCTTGCACAAGTGGCCCGTAGAAATTGCGTCTAAATACAACCCAGCTTTAAAGAAAATTTGCTGCTATTAAAAAGCCAGTGTCAATGCGATGGTTTGTCTTTCACCTAGTAGATCACAAAAGGACCTGCAGAAATGTAAGTGAAGGCATATTAACAACTGGTAACATAATGACTGGAGGCAGCTATTGTTCAGTGATGAATCACAATTCATTTTTCAGCTAGACAATAGGCAGGTTTTGATTTGGCGTGAGTCTGGAATGCGAAATAACCTACAATTTATTTACAACATACCACACAATATGGTGGCAGGGATGTCATGGTATGGGCGGGAATAAGTGATGGAAGCTATGCAAATCTTCATCTCATCCTGGATGGTACTCTTAATGAAATCCTGCAGCCTTCTTCCCTATGCTGGAGCAATAGAACAGTTCATATTTATTGTCAATAATGCCCATTCACATCGAGATTGCATTATTGATAACTGGTTGGAACAATTAGGAATCGAGCAGGTGGACTAACCAACAAATTCTCCTGATGGTAATCCAATCGAGGATACCTGAAATATAATCCCAGCCATGATTCCAGAACTTCACATTACTTTATGAGAAAAATGAAATCAAATTCCCCAAGAGCTGTTTGATACTTTGATGCACGGCCTTTTTAGCAGCACGTGGTGATCACACATATTAATAAGTTCTTTGTTTTTCACATTTTTATAATTATTGCTTCTTGAATTGAAATAGATTCTAAAAATGTTTGTTTGCAGTTTATACACTAAATAGGAAGTCCATACAAAATTACAAGTATATTTTTTAAGCCAATATTATAGTCTTCGCAAAAAATTTGTAAATGTTTCTAAGGCACACGAAATAGCAAAACAAAATTTAGTAATTATTTGAACTGCTTAAAAAAATCTCCGATTGGCTTGACGTCACAAGTTCACCTTTTAGTACCACATACACCCATAAAAACGTGCGCAGTATTAATTGAAATTCGTAGATGTGAATGAAAACCAAGTTTTGAGGCTACAAATGCTCAAAACCTCCCTTGCATAGATATAGAGATGTTGATTTTATAACAGTAAATGCCAATTACAACCAACCGCAAACCAAACATTTTATTTTTTGACATAATAAATGCTTCATAATGGAATTGAATGATAAAATTCAAATGTTTGACACAAAACAAGCATAAATTATTAATCAACATAATTTGCAATAAACATTGTCTATTTGTTTATAAATGGTTTATTATTTATTAATTTTTACTTTCTCTTACCCTATATAAAGTATAGATAAAAAAGAATGTATTGTTTTCAACCAAAATTTTTGATGTCGAAATTTTAGTGAAAATACACATTTTTGGGTCCCCCGAGTACAAAAATCATGGTTTTAGAAATGGTCTGTAAACACGATAACTCGAAAACGAAAAATCTTAGATAAACAAAATTTTATAATCCGGTTTATATCCATCCGAGCACTAAAATCAGCTAACCAGAAGTGCCACTTTACTCTTGTCATGTTTTGGTTTTTTGAGATCTTCTCAAAATCGACTGTAACGATTTTTTAAAATTTATTACATTTCTTAGACATTAAAAACCCTATTATATAATATAGGCCATTACTCAGAAAATTTTCTGCAAATTGAGTAACAAGAAGTACTTTCACTGTTAATTCTAAATAAAAACTGTGAAGCTAAAAGTCCTAACTATATGAAAATTTATTTTGAGGTTATAATTGCCTTTGTGTGTAAAATCATCAATTTTATTAAAATCAGATAATTGGAAGTGCAACTTTGCTTATCATTTTTTGGTTTTACGAGATTTTCTCGAAATTGGCCCTAATCATGTTTTAAACTTGGTATAATTTTAGATACTTAATTTAATTTTATATTAACCAAGAAATTTCTCTAATACATTTTTGAAAATCGAGCAACAGAAGTTCTTGGAGTATTAGTTGCGAACAACATATCTCAAAAACAAATTATCATATGAAAATGAAAAACTATATTTAAGTTTTCTATCTTCCATACACAAGAATTTAGTTAAAATCGGATGACCGGAAATGCCATTTTATTATTACGATTGTTAAGTTTTTTATGATTTGCTCAAAAACGTCTTCCACAATTTTTTAAAACTCGCTATGGTTCTGGTCTTTGATATGCTTTTACGTGAACTTAGTGGTTTTACTGAAAAAATAAGCCAGTTGAGAGAAAATCTCTGTAGTTAAGTAAGGTTTTGTGTCTAGTAACTTGGATGGGTGACCGTTCTAATTATTATTCTCAAAATAAATGTAAATAATATTTTAATCATTTGTGGACATTTGCATATCTATGTATACAAGAGAACATCACATCCAGATTTTTATCTTTACAAAAATTTAAAAAAAAACCTCTTCTAAGCAATAATATTTAATCTTGTATACCACATTTTTCTTTGTTATAGTCTTCGGTACGGTTACAAATATTTTAAATGGTATTTTAATGTCTGTATTCATACATCATGGCATAAAACACCGCTTTTTAAGAGGCACATTAAACACGTTATATTATGTGATCTATGCCAATTAATACAGGAATCAACCACCAACTGATTTTGTAACTTCGAATTGTATCAGCATTTGTATGTATACTGGTAGTTTATGAGGAGACGAACTAGTAACATAACATACCTAGTCTCTATATTGGATACATTTTCTAGCCTCATTTTAGTTGATAATAATTTATTCCTTTAAACACGTTAATAGAATTTTGCATTTGCATTTTTATATGCCTAAATTATCTAATTTTAATTTAATTTTAAAATTGATTTATCTGCCTATTATGCACTTTTCAATTTTAAAGTAAACAATGACATATGAAACTTAATCATTTATCCTGATTCGAAATTCTGTAAGTTATTCAAATGATCTTGACCTTGAACTTTGCATTTACTAACAAAAATGTACAATATCTGTTCATTGTCTTGAGCAGTATGGTTTAAGTGTTTATTTAACTTCACCTGTAAGAAATTGTCATTTTATTTAGCTTTTAAATCTGAAGATGATAATCTTATTGCTGTCTCAATTTTTTTGTTATTAAAAAGAATGTTAAAAAGTATTATTTAATGTCAGATATGATATTTACTAATGAGTAAAGTGACCAGATGTGATTTTTGGATAAAATAAAATTAGCGTTTACCTCGGCATCGATGTTCTATATTTGGTCACTTTACTTATGAGTAGCGTTGTTATAAACATTAACAGATTTATATACAAAACAGTAATAAATTGATAATATATTCATAAACTATAAATTTAGATTAATTCTGTTTTTATATATAAAGGCGCTTTATTAACTGTAACTGAAGCAGCTGCGTTCAAGTTTTTTAAAAAATCAACATAAAATAATATTCTTATTGTCAATAGGAATAATTTTGTACTATTAAGAATCAAATATAACGTTATACAATTTAATAAAGAATCTTCTTATTTGGATACATAGAAAGCATTAAAAAAAATACATATTCTGTTGTTACGATATTAAACTTGCCTATAACAGATACCTTAAAATATAAAATAAAAATGCAAATGTCACCATCCTGCCGAAATTGTAACGTAACAAAACTTTTATTTAATGTTTGTTAATATATATTAAAGTTAATCATAAAATATGCAGCTTCGAAAGATCGATGATGCATTTAAGGCTCAATCGTCAAGTTGCCTACACAAACGTGGCGTCCACATCTTGTTTATATTTCTTTTAAGGAACTAAGGCGTCAATACTGCATACCTTAAAATTCTCTTCAAAAATATGTACAAAGGCACTCCATGGAAGAGAAAATATCCTGAGTTTAATTTAACAGTTACGCAAGACTAATTGAAGACGGACACAATCTTGTGATTTAGGCAACCCGATTGAATAACAACAATATTCAATTAAGTGCGTCACTACAATACCACACAAAAGTTTATGAAATTTCATTAAATTGAATCTATTCGGCATCGGATGACATAGCGACATCACCATTTGCATTAATAACAAGCGTGTCGTCTTCATTATAGTCAATACTAAGAACGGAGGACCTTCGCACTCGTTTGACACGAGTCCTTTCGCATTCCGATTCGGAATCCGTCCGTTCCTGTTCACAAACACTGTCACCATTTGCCCTACCATTTTGCAACTTAAGAGTACAATTTTCTTTCTGCAATATGGCCACCAGGTCTTTAGCTTTACGAAGTTCTTGCTGTAAAAACAATATAGTACTTTGCATTCCTTCGACGTCTTCATCCAGATCTGCGAGAAACGAATCGAGTTCTAATTGTGATTGTCGAACTTCTTCCGAAAATTTTTTCTGCAACTCAAGTTCACCTTCGAGGAGTGCTATACGTCCTGAACTTGTGATTTTACCTAACTCCTCATTTTCTTGATACAAAAGTCTACATTTCGCCATTAATCGTTTCCCCGTATTCGAATCGGGCGTGAACTTCCATGCTGAGAGTTCATTTTGGGTATCTTCTAAACGGGAACGAGTTGTTTGTAGCTCGCTTCTTAAAAGTTGCAGCAAACTATTAACTGCCGGATCCAACAGTGTTGACCTTAGAGATGAGACGGTGGGAAGTTGGGCGCTTTTTAACTCGTTGACTTGACACTTGACAGAAAAACAGAATTAGAAATTAAAGTAAATTGTTATTAAAAGTAATAATCAAGTGATTCAAATGTTATATTACTGCTGTAACAATTTTCCTCGGAATGCTACAAATAAAACATTTAAAAATATCGAATTCAAACAGTGTGCGCTTTATAAAAAATTGACCAGAATCAAGACAGTTCTACTTTTAACAAAAAACGTATGCTTGCCGATTCTTTTTCTAATTATTACAGTATTAAGTTAATCAATTAAACACAGATTTTAGTTCATTTCTTGTTAATATATCAATTAATCACTGACCCAATTAAACAGTTAACTCTTAAACTAAATTAAAAATTAACGAATCAGTTAAATTAGTTGATTAAAACAAAGTATCACCGTTTCTTTGGTTAATTGTTTAATAAATCAACCGATTAAAAATTGACTTTTCGGCAACCAATTAACCACCTAATTAAGGTTGTTCAGTATGTTTTAGTTTATTGTGCTTTTTAATGCACGTTTTCGCCTATAACTCAAAATTAAATTTAATAAAACCTGAATTGATAAGAAGCGAGGACAAATTCCAAGGCATTATGCGAAGTTTTATTTTTCTATAAAATTTAAGTTACAATTTGAAATAAGCCTATTTTCTATAATATCAATACTTTAAACATAAGATACTGTAGTAATTGTTAATATAAATATATATATAGTGAAAAACTTACCAGTTTTTATAAATAATAACAATTAAAACAGTCTCCAACTGAGAGGACCTAGAATTTATTTATTTTTTCATCATTTCAGGTTTTATTTGGAGTTATTCTGGACAAAAAATTTCATTAAAAAGCGAGGGAAATAAAACATACTAAACAACCTTAACATTGATTAATTAGATAGAAAAATATTGTTTTTTTAGGTTTTAATTAAAGTAAAGTAGAATCCCATGAATCTGGATTTCTAGTTAATCCAGAGGAAAGAATGTAGAGGTATATAAAAAATAAACATCAATGCACGTAGCAGATAAAATTTTTTGTTACAAAATTACCTATAATAAAAACGGATGGGTTAAAGATCCCATGTTCACATTACAAATATTAGACCAAGGAATTAATTTGATCAATTATGATTTAGTTATTTTTATACTGCATAAGCAATTTAAACATTTAATGAATCGTCAATTGATGTATAAACAAATTGATTAAATATATAACGTTTTAATCATAATTGATGGATTAATTAATTCAGAAAATTTAATCTCTGTAATTATCGTTAAGTCAGATGTAATAGAAACAATTGTAGTTTAGCTGAATTATAAAGCAACTTTAGTAATCAAATACTTAATATGCACCAGTGCCCACATTTTCATATAAAAATACCTACAGTAAAATGAACTTAGACTAAGTATTATTTTAACTCAATTGTCTCATAATAAGTTTTTGAAGTCTTGATAAAGCAAAAACATCAAGTATCAATAATTTTTTTGCCTTCGATCCTAATAATTCCTTGTAGAACTTCACAAGTCAGTTTGATCATTTAACATGTTTAGTGTGTCATGCACCCGGCACATGACTCCAGTTTACGTTGTCATGCTGATCACGCACCTAGCATGTGATTGTAAATGGGTTAGAAGATGTGAACCATATGTTTGCTGTACGAAGTGTAATTTCGCGCTTCAGTCAAAAAAAATGCCAAGGCTGGTGGTTGCGCCAGTGAACTTGCTAAGTTGTGATATTAAAAAATATAATTTGTACAAGTTGTAACAGTAAAAGTGGATTTATTTTACAAATGGATGCCATGATATTAACAAAAAATGTTCTAATTTTTTCAAATACATGATAAGATCCGTAAGTTTCTGGACTAGGATAGAACTACGAAAACGTGATGCTTACTATTTTTCAATACAAACCCCCTTAAGTTACTAAACTTAGTACATTTCTTTGGTATTACCTCTATTACTTGTAAAAAATGGTTTTCTTCCTTAGTGGGAAACCAACAGCGTTTCTGATTTAGATGCACTTAAACCGCGCTTAATGTATACTGGTTTTCGAAAAAGTGGAATTGTCACGTGAGTAGTGTCACAATTTTTTGATGGTAAATCAAACACATCCAAAGAGAAGACATTGTTGTTTTGATGAAATCTAACGTAATTCATATTTCATCTTCGTCTTCAGAAAATGAGGATGATGATAGTAATTCTGATAATTTTTTATTTTTTAGCATTCATATTATTTTATAGGTACCTATCCACCACATAAATGGTGACCAAATCAAATAAATCACAAATACCATAACCTCTATTTTTCAACTTCTTTTCGTGCCAATAGTACCAAACTAGGGCGAGCCTCTACACCTCGTGCTATAAAACTTGCTCTAGTGCCACAGAAATGTAAATTTGATCATAAATTGAACAACAGCTCCGTATAGTGCATTATTGAAAATATAAAATGCACTTACATATTTTTATGCATATAAATCAGAAATGCCATAAGTATTAAACGTTTTCATTGATCTTAAACTTCCTATCCCATAAATCAAATTTCAATTTTTCCATCAGATAATACTCCCTGGACCAAGAATAGGTGGGAAATTTCTTTGAAGTTAAATTCTTTCACAATGGCTGTATAGTAGAAAAATACTCCAAACTAAGTTTTCCCTTCCTAATGGTTATTTTAGAGTTCTTGTCTTGCCACAACTTCTTTAGTGTTCAAACGATAGTCACCAATCAGTTCAGCCCTTACAAGATCAATGCTTCCTGCAATAATGGCATCCACAAGCTAACAATTGTTCCAGATTTTCCCGTCTTAATTTGAATTTACAACTGAATATGACAGGGAAGAGCCCCATACACACCATCCAAATGGTTTTTATTTTGCACCAAAGTAAAACTTTCTTTGCCCAAGAATTAGATCATAGCATATTTAATTTTGTCATTATAAAGAACGCCCACTTTGAATCAAGAGCTATGTACTAATGCATACAATAACAGCAGAGTTATATCCAGTTTCAATCACTCAAAGTGTCAAGCTGAAAACTTACAAATCTTATTACATATTTTGATAGAATTGAAGTGCTCCAATAGATTCACTTTAATATTAATCAACCAAAATTTACCTTTTTATTTTAACAATTTCAATTCAAATATTTTCGATAAAACTTTCTTTTTAGTTTTTATTCCAGGTGTTATCAACATAAATGAAAATCTAAATATGTATTATTTTGAAAATGGCCAGATCAATCGATAAATTTGAGTAAACTATATATAGAGGCTCTTGTAACAGTATTTTTCAAAATCATTTAATTTTAATCTCATTTACTGTTCATAATAAAATCTGTCCTAAGCAGAAATATATTTTCAATTTTAAATTCATACAAGATGACCAAAATTGTTTTTGCATTTTGCTCTTTTAAATCAGAATAAAAGCTAAACTAACTTTTTCACAAAAATTAAATCAACATACAGTTTGGTGGGAGGTTAGCCACTAGCTTAGTGAGAGGGCAGCGGAATATATGTAAGCATACATATATGCTGAAGAGTGAATTGCTAAGCGATTTGACTTGTCAAATGTAACAATCAAGTTTAACTATAAAATATCGTATTATTGCAAGTATAATGGCAAAGGTTATTCACACTGCACTAATAATGTTGTGTTGTGTACAATTACCTGTACTAATTTTTGTATGATATAAATCATATAAAATATAAAACAGCTGCCACTATTCACCCAAGAAACCTCACCTGTATTTGTAGATGGGGTTGTTTACTACTACATGCTAACCTGCAACCAAACCATTTGCAGTATAATTGTGCCCTAATCAGAAAACATGGCTTAGCACAATTTAAACCAACACTACTTAGATTTAAATCTAACATAAACATTACTTAAATTTCTTAATTCATCATTACAATTGTTTCTGACTATTGGAAAATGCAAAAATGGTGCAACTGACTTTAAATGAATCTATTACTTTCACAGAATTCCCAACAAATTATCTCTTGATAATATTTATGTACTTAGATCAGTTAAAATTAGCCATGCTGCTTTGCAAACTCATATGTTTTTACTATTAGCCAAGAGAGCAGCCCAGCATCGATATTATGGATTGAAGTATGCAGTGTAATACATCCCTTATTGCTTTTTCTAATGTAACTTCAGAGTTTGTTTTAAATTTAAAAATTGTATCATTAAGGTGCCTGTTGAAAGGTTTATGCTAGAAGAATTTTTATGTATGATATACAGTTGTTTCAAAATTTTTGCAGAAATTTAAACCACATTTGTTTATCTTTCATGTATTGGCAAAAAATAATTAGATCTTTTGTTTCATCAAAACAGAATTTTGAAAAACCAGTTAATTATTGTTTGAGAACTGTGGGATTCTCATAATGTTGAATTAATGTTTGCATACTAAATATTGAATATCACACCTTAGCATGTTTTTATAGAAATTAATATGAAGGTAATTTCCCTTTGTTTTAATTAAAAATCAATTCATTTTAAAATGAATTCCTGTGTGTTGAGTGGGTATCTAATTTTTCAAAAACAAATTAGATACCTTTTAGTGGTGTCAAAATTTTTGATTAGTACTAATGATTAAATTAAATTTAAATGTCAGAACTAAGAAGTAATAATTTTAATTTCCAACATAGTGTGAATTTTTACATTTAGGGTCAATTACACAATATTGGTTTAAACTTGAATTTGCTAAAATCCTATATACTTCAAAGGAAATAATCATACTGGAAGTATTTTAATAATAGTTAAATGTCTGTTTTAAAAAGCTGAAATTTACTATTGCAAAAATATTAAGAATCAATTTGTTTTTAACATTGTATTAATACAATTTTTATTATTCTAATAAAAATCCTTTCCAATTTCACCATTTTCATATACTACTCTGTACATGTAGGTCAGGTATTTATAAAGAAAATGCACTGCTTTAGAATTATACTTGGCAATCGTTTTTATAACAATATAACGGCAGTTCATAAAATGTTAAAATTTCCTGTTTTTTAAAAGCTTTTAGTGTGTAATGATAGTATATATGAGTAACATTTTTGAGTTTGTCAGGAATTTATTTTTCTGCAATTAGTTGAAAGACACTTCATGTAAATGCATCACTAATTTTAAGATATTGCTAAATTACAGCAACACCTGCACATTGACAGGCAAAAATATAACCTATGCAACAAAAGTAAAACAAAGCGATTTATGTAGAATGTTTAGGCATATTAATTGATTATTAACATTCGAAGTTAAATTTGTAACAAAAATTATGTATTCTTCTAATAAATATTTCTGGCTAAATCTAGATGGCACAGTCAGACATTCTTATAAATAATTAACTACAAGTAGTTAATATTATGCTTAATTTTTATGAGGTATTAGTTTATGATGTCTTAAATATCAAACCTGAGCAACATGTATATTTGAAGCGACTCGTGTTGAGGCCTATATAGAAAATTCCTTGGCTATCACTTTGAATAATGCCTCTAACAGAGATTAGAGCACATTATAAAATAAAAATATAACTGTGTGCATGTTATTAATAAAATATATATGAATACAAAAATATGAGAGGTAAGAGTTGGTGTAATGCTTGTCAATGCTAACCAAGCTATTCTCTTGGCCAACAGTCCAAAAAAGACATATGTGATGGGTGAATTTTAAAAATGTATATTCTATAATTTTTTGCCGATTAATACACCCAAGTTAAACATATGTATGAGTTTCCATTTCAAGTTTTTACACCATACAAAGAACAAATTTTTTCAAACAGTGACCTATGAAAATGACATCGTACCAGCAGCCTACTATGGAAAATTAAAAGTATCAGGAATTAGCGATAGTATCCCATAGGTTGATACTCAACAACAATAGATACTATTAGGACAATGAAAATGTAAAATTTATTTTTAAAATGCTCACCACGTCGGGCGCCATAAATGTGGCATGCCTCATAGGCATTATGATAATGAAATAGAAAATAATTTATAGTTTACTGTTAATGTTTGAAATTTGGGTCAGAATTTTTGCCTACAGTTTTACATATCACCAAAACAATTAATGAGTTATAATATCATAGTGTTTTACAAACAAGACTGCTTCGAATTGAACACATTATATTTTCTATACAAAATTGTATACAAATACTTGTTTGATACTATATAATGTAGATTGTTCCAAAAATTGCAATGAATCTTATGCAATATGTAACTTGCAAGTAAACCATCGGAGGTAACACTCACTGATTTTGATAGGTCTTGGATATGTTGTAAAACATCAAAGAATAAGACTTATTTTTTGCATCTACTTCAGAGAAGGTTTAGGATGCAAAACAACCCCTCAAAAATAATAGCGTTTTTAATTCTTGTTGAATAATTTTGATTTTTGGCAAGTGTGATAATGCTGGATGTAGGAGAATAATTTTAAATTTACTAATTTTTTACAAAACATTGCAGCTCAAAGATTGTTTGCGATGCGCCACTGGGCTTACACTTCCTTAGAACATACTTGATGTTCCTTGTGAAGTATACAATTTCTAAGTAATTTCAAAATTTAGTTTTAAAAATTCAACAGAAATAGTATAACGAACATACTTATCAGCACCATTCACTTTTTATCAAATAACTAATTATATTAATTACGTGAGAAATCTGAATCTTTAAAAGCAGCTCGATATTTTAATAGTTTTGGAAAAAAAATATTATGGGATCACTGGTGATTCCACTTTGTCCTTTTAGTCCTGTATCTTTGTACGTTTTCAAGAAAATTCCAATGCAAACAAAAAACACACCACTAACAATAAGCAAAAATTATCAGAAAGGGGTAGTTAAACAATTTAAGAATCACATGTGAAAAATGCTTTTTAAAATGAACAAAATATAATAAAGGATGGTCCATGAGTCACAACGGCATTTGTACAACTAATAACTTTTTCATAATTAATCTTTCATTCCCATTTTCTTTCAGGTGTAGTCCACAGGAAGGAGATTTATCTTGGAGAAGTTTACAAGTTTACAGTGCACTAAAATCATCGAATTTTATTTTGAAAATCAAAAATCGACCATGCAGACTCAACGTGCATATTGTAGACATTTCAACAATTTATGGCTTGATTGAACAATTCCAAAAACAATAATCCATGGGAAACATTAAATGTATGAGAGAAAGTGTCATCAAAGACAAACCAACATCGACATGAAGATGATCTTCTACACACTTGGGGTTGGCTTGCACATCACTGCAGCGCATTTTACATGGCTTACGCCTTTTTTCTATACAAACTTCAAATGGTACAGACCCTAAAACCAATAGATTATCAACAAAGATTAAATTATTCCATCCAATTCTATAACTGGCTACAGAAGAAAAAGTTTACTCGCCATATGATTGTGTCATGAGACAGACTTCCACATCAATAGGCAAAATTGTAGGATTTGATAATCCTAGGGTCATACACAGGTGTCACTTCACAAGACATTATTGGACCATTTTTCTTTGAAAATAGAAATGGTGCTGCAGTTACAGTCACGGGATAACATTACCATGAGATGCATGCTTGAAACCATTTTATACCCTGCCATGGAAAATAGACTGGAAATGTGGTTTTAGTAATGCAACATTTAATAGACATTTTTGGGATACAAATAATTTCAAGATCGCAATTAACTGGTCATTGTAGTCTCTGGATGATGGCCCATGATTTCTATTTGTGGGGTTACCTCAAAGAGAAGGTGCAAGTAAATAAACCTTAGATAATATAGCAACTCAAGGAAGCTATCCATGCAGCTGTCCTGGTACACACCATAGAGAGAGTCCGCACTGCAAAGCCTGCAATGGGTGTCATTTAAAAGATGTTATTTTCATATACAAGGTAATTTTAAAATCCACTGACAAATTTGGACCATACACATGATGGTAGTTTTACATTAACAAAAAAAATTAATTAAAAAAATTCCTTGCAGTTTCCAAAACAAACGCCATTAACGAAATGAAAAAGATTTGCTTGAGAACTCCTCCAATAGTTTAACAGCAGAATATGCGGTTTTAAGTGAATGAGCTATAAATGCATGATGCAGTTGTTCGTCATTCTAAAATGCAACATATATAGGATGATATTTATTTCACCAAAGTGTTGCGTTCATTTACAAACGTTTTCTGTAATGTTGAACTATCAATGTCTTATCAATCACCATTAGTGTCATTATTTTTCGGTACCGAAATGTATTAATTTTCAGTTGTGTTTATTAATCTAATTCCATTTAATTTCAAGTTGGACATCGGGTTTGTGTAAATAATGGATAGATTAACAAAGATTGTTTTAATTTATGGCGAAGCATTTTGGATGCTACTTGTAAAAAGGTTTCTTAATTTTTTTTACGAATTTTAAAAAGTTGTTGCTTATAAAAATCTGGATATGGTTTTTAGTATAGTTCAATGTGTTTGAAATTTTTGTTTGTCTAAACTAGACTACTAAAAATGTACATTATTGATATCAATTATCAATGTTGAGATAGGCTAGTGTACACACAAAATAAGCATTCTGTAATTTAATATTACAATAACATGTTATTCAACTATAGCACGTAGAATTTGTCTAGACATATTTATTTGTAATCACATTTTCCTGCAGTTCTCAAGAGGTGACATTGTTAGGTTTTTCAGAGTATTGTATTTTATGAGATTTGCTTGTTAATAGATGAGGTTAGGCCTCTACAGCAGATTTTAAAGTTACCCTGTATAGCGTAACAATTCTTCCAGCTTTAGATTGTCATACAGAAAAATGAACAAAACTACTTAATAAACAAAAAGGTTATAATTTTGCATCACGTTGTAACTGTCAGAAACAAAGATGTCTTGATTAAGTAATTTATGACACAGCCTAAGTGTCAAAATTTGTGACATTTCAAAGTGTATGATGGATTAAAATTATCTAAATTCGGAGATTGTAATTTTCAATTTTAGTTGTTTGACTTACAATATTTGCAGAAAATAAATTTTAAAATTTGGGAAATTGCGCTTGTGCCAAATCATTGGTTTTATTATTTTAATGCTATATAAATTATGTAACTCGTGCCACTATCAATCAATATGTTAATATTATTAGTTTAAGCAGAAATTAATGACATAAATAGCAACTTCCTAAGTGATTCTCAATTTTGATTTGCTTTTGTATCAAAAATTATGATTTATGAGTGGTAGAAATTTATATAAACTTGTCACAAAAGTGTAATCATTGAGCAAAAATGTTTAAAAGATAAAATTTAGATGCCTCACTGATAGTTTGTACACAATATTGAGCATCTATCCGTGTGATGTGGAAGTGGCAAGGTTTAATAATTGCTATACACACATTTGTATGTCTAAACCAGTTCAAAAATATTTAAGGATTGAGACAAAGATCCAAAATTATTTAAAACCCTCTTCCTCTTGAATTTTCAAAAACAGTTGTTAGAGACATCTTTATTAGCATCAACAAGTGCCTCTTGCTTCTCGCATATGCATACCAAAACATGCACACTATATTTCCATTTTATAATGAATACTAACCTTAGTTACAAGCATTGTTCAAAGATTTTCTATTTTTGGACCGACACATGTCTTTCTGTAGAGTGAACTTTTCAGTTAGACTAATAATTTGTTTGATACTGCCCCTAGGTTTTACATGGTCTTAAGCTGGTGTACCACTTGTCAATGATTACCAAACCACTCTCTCGGTCAACAAGCAAATATAAATTGCAACAATTAATGATTGATGCTTCATTGTGATTGCTTGGTAAAATGAATTCCTTGCCAAATACCAAATTTGAGGATGAGTCCATGTCAGCAAATTAACTTCCATTCAAGAGGCACTTGAAGAAAAATTACTGCTTGTATACTGTATAACAATTGTATATGTGCCACCAGTTTAGGTGCATATTTAAAAGGCAATTCACAATGCAGTTTCATCAATTTCAAAAATTTGCTATCATTTTTCTCTAATCGAAGATGGTTAATTATAATGGTTAAGAAAAATGGAATTAAATAAACGTGGATCTATACAGGGTGTTTCAGATAATGACATTCCTTTTTAGGGATGAAAGTAGGCCCTATAGACACCCCAATAAGCATAAAATTAAAAGCAATACGAATACTAAGAATTTCTTTTTTTAATAATGACGAGTCGACTATGCACATGCTTTCAAATATACAAATATAATCGAGTAAGTGTTTTTACCATATAAACATTTCCGTAGTAGAGCAGAATTGTATGTGTTTATTGTAACTTTCAAAGCAAATGTATAAAAACAAGACTGTAAAATGATACACCTTTGTAAATGTCAGTTACCCGTATTTTAATAAACAAAATTATGCCAATTTACGTCAGTTACTAGGATGCGTTTCGTTGTCTAACCAGTGTTTTAATAATAAAAATTAAATCGCATATAAAACATGTCAAAGTATTTAAAATACATATTTTTATTTTAAGCATAGGATGATGTCACAAAATTTCAGAAATGAAAATCTATTTTTAGATGTAAAATTAAAAAATGTCAATAAATAATTGCTTAACCTGTCTTTACATTTAAACACATTTTTTAGAATGATGCATGACTAATTTCTATTTTTATTAATAATAATAATAATAATTATTAATAAATAACTTCTTCAAAATTGTTAAAAAAATTGTATACATTCTAAATTCTTTCAATTGTGTAAAAGGGAAATCCTCTTATTCCGTTATTTGTTGTAGTAAACAAATCACAATGTGCCTGCTACAGCTGTAAATTAATACTGTTAGGTAGGTCAGTTATAATTTTATGAATGATTTAACAGTTTTAGTCTAAATGTGACCATAATTCGAAAAAAAAGACTTGTATTCGTATCTTTTTTAATTTTATGTTTATTGGGGTGTCTATAGAGTCTACTTACAGCCCTTAAAAAGAATGTCATATTATCTGAAACGCCCTGTATAAATTTGTACGAATAATTTTTATTGTTAGACAGAAATTGACATCATCCATCTAATCAATCATCACAAGCCTGAACATTAGTCAATGAAAGTCCACATTGTAGAATTGAACCGTGAGTCAAACGCTGTTGTGTTCGGGAAAACACTCACAATGTTCCATTAAAAGTCTGTATTTTGATGAAACATAAGAGATGTACAGCCTTAATGTCCGAGGTTCAGCTCGTTTATGGTTCATTAAAAATTTATTCACATGTAGAGCAAGTTTGGCTTGGTGTTTGGTTTGGCTCACAGTTGTTTCGAGTCTGAATATAGCTTAAAATTAATCAAAGTTCCCCTTTCCAGAAGTGCACAAAATTCCCCGACTTTTTCATGACTTACCATTTTTTGCAGATACCTTTTGAGGTTATTACCACTAATCAAGTCAATTTCTACAAAGGAGGCATAACCACAAGAGTGAACCCTGCTCGACCAAGAACTAGAACCAGGATAATAAGACCTCTAAAAAAGTTTACATTGAAATGGGTAGCTAGGGATCAAACCCAAGGGGCCGAGGTATTGACAAAGAAGGTTAGATGGTTATTCAATATGCTACAATATCAATCTGATTTCTTCAGGAGCAAGGTGAAAAGAAATACAAATCACTTTATAAAACATACATGTTAATAAAATGATATCTGATCAAATTTTGTCTTTTATATACCAATAAGTCCTTAGAATATTTGATTTTTAGGTTTGTAAGGACTCTTTGTAACAGAAATACAAATAAATTACAACCGCTAACATTGCTTAATGTTAATTTCAATATGTTCATAAAGCACCCACCACTTCATTATGTAGAAAAATTGATCATTTATTTTTGTCAACATGTTTATTTGCATTTCATTAGTCAAATAAATTAAACTGTTAGATTAGATACTTTAAAGTTCATTTTACCAAATTGATGGTAATTTCCAAAACCATTTAAACTATTTATGAACCGTATGCAAAAATAATTTAGATTTTGATTAACACAATCAGCCGATTACAAATAAAAATAACCGGCTGAATGATACTGCCCTATTTAAATAATGTTCTTCAATCCTTCTCAAACATTTCTGACCTTACGCAACGGGACTAAAGCTTTCCTATCTACTAAGATAAAACATATTTGTATTTTAAAAATAAAAATTTTTTCCATCGTTACAGAATTCCCCGACTTTTAGGATGTTTGCAAAATTCCTTGGTTTTCCAGGTAATGTTGTTACAAGCTTGAAATTAAAATCTTTCGAATTTTAAAATGTGATGCAATAAATTTTAAAACTATAAGCTTACATTAAAAAATAGATTATTTTATATCTATCGGGTATAAAAGTTTCAAAATACATTGATTTAATTATCATAAAAATTGGCAACATCAATTTCAGTTTAAGTTAGAAAATGGAATATTTTAGAACTATAAAATGTGATGAATTTTGAAAACATGTTACTCTAATTGGTAATTAACGCTTGACAACGTAAATTTGTATTTTTAAAATACCAATTATTTTTATGAATTCGTATCTTTATCCAAGCAACGATCACCTCAGCAACACACATCCACGTTTTGTTGATTCATTGCAGCTATTATCAATGTAGCAGCTCGTCACATAGTAAATGATGCGTTTTAATAAGTAAACAACCAGAATACATTAAAAGGTTTATTTATTAAAGCTATTACAACAAATCACTCTATTTAAACATTCCGTATCACTTAAATGTAACATAATCCTCTGAGGCAGAAGTTGCTATCTTCCATCTGATGAACTTTTCTTTGAGCAATTATCTTAATCTGACTAAATTGCAAAAGTCAAGACTTTAGACCCGACAGATGATGTGGCGATTTAATTTCTTGCAATTACGGAGATGTGCAAACAAACCGATGTTTCACTTAATTAGCCGATTGTCTTCCTTATGCGCCATCAAACTTTAAAATATTCACTTTATGAACAAACACTGCACTATACTAATACGTTGAGCAAACAATTATTTTAAAACGAATACGAATCAAAATTTTGGTTTTATATAAATTAAATTTACGTTTGCCAACGTGTACCATGTAGAACCAAGACTTCTGCCTTAACCAAAACACCATTAATTTCTTTGTTTATTTTAAATACAAATCTATTTATAAATCATCAAACTTCAAAATGTTTTTCAGAAAGTTTTGAAGTAAAACAAAACCAATTTCAAAACAAATTGTGACGAGTCACATTTCTTCGACTTTCACAAGTATAAAGCAACAAGGCATGACATTGTAAATTTTGCACCTAATTTCTTACCAATGCAATTTAATTTGAAAGGAATTTGAAACATGCATTATATAAATAAAAGAATTAACATACATCCTGATGTAAAGCAGAAAAGAATTGCTTGAAATACTTGAACCATGAAATAATTTTAATGCAATAAAATATAATGAATACAAAATTTCCAGGTAATTCAAACAAGTCTACATTGGAATAAATTGCTTGGCCTTTTCCTTCTTGGATTAAAGATCAACGGTTTTACTTCTGTAAGCTGCTATTCAAAAACGTTTCTGCAAAATAACTACAATAATTTTTAATTGTTCTAGTTCTGTCACAAAATCCAAATCCTGTCATTTGTAAATATATCACAAAAAGAACATTCAGTAATTGAAAATCCAATCTTTGAAATGAGTGCAATTTCAATTATTGAACAATAGCTGTTGATATAGGCTCAATTAGAAAATGACATGTAGATCCAAGTGCTGAAACCTGCGATTTTAATTTATTTATAATTTATACAAGATACCATTTTTGTAATTAGATTAATAATGCAAAGCGCTGTATGTAATTGTATCAACGTTTACTTTTAGTAAATCCTTTAATCTTCAGCTAAACTAAATATTTGTAACGTTACTAACCATGCAACCCAATGAAAGTTTCCCGTTATTCACAGTTAGACAAATTACATTTAAAAAATAAGAGTCTGTTTAAATGTGTTTGATATAACTGTCAAACGAACATCAGATCTTATATAAATTTAAAAAGAATCAAAAAGCATACGTTTAAAAAAAAAATTTAGAAACACTTAAAATTACAGTTTGACACAGATGAACACTCAACATTAATCTTACAGTAATACCTTAATAAATTAACGAAATCATCCTTTCCACTAAAATTTTCTTCACAGTCATAGTCAGAGTGTCATCAACTTTAGCCAAAATGATTAAAATTTGTAAGGTCAATGAAGCGATCAGTTATTGCATCACTCACTGTTAAAATCGTCAAGGCACTCGCATATAAAATAGAACATTTGAACCACCATTTATGAATGAACTGATGTAGCTAGTTGCATCGAGTACTAACCACCAAGTCCTGAGTTTCTTGTTCCTTGGCAGCAAGCCGACGCACCAGGACCTTCTCCCGTTGCTGCGAATCATTGAGCTGGAGGCGAACCTTTTCGATGGACTGCCGCAGATCTGCAATTTCGCCTGCAATCACGAGCGCATTAGCACTTCACGCACTTTCCTTTTTTCACTAAAGAGCACCGCACTCCACGGCATTGAATTTTATTATTTTTTTTACCCTACACTGCACTGATTTACTACAACTTATTACATAAAATACATATGACAACACTTATTACTACTAGTCTCAAGTATAGTCATATATAATGTCAAAATATTCCACATATGCGTGGATAGAGTATCTACCTTCCTGTTGCCCTAATTTCTCCTCGAGACCCGACACATAATTGTCCTGCTGTTTCCACCGATCGACCAGTTCACTGGAAGAAAGACTGGCAAAGTCATTTTCGGATAAAATTATTCTCGAAAATGTCTTTTTCCGTCCTCCATCGGGGCTTTTAGAACGTCGTGTTTCACCAATTCCGCCAGAATCCGACATTTTCTTGCTAATACACGAAAAGAACCTCCTAAAATTGATATAACTGTATCTGATTATCACTCACGGCCATTACCCGTACAAAGCAGTCATACCAAACATGTCAAATTAATACTTACCCTTTAAATAAATCTATATTAAACTCGAATATTACTAACAAGTCCTTTTTATAAAACACGTCGTATTATGTTTTAAACACATTTGATGAAAGTTTCACGATTTTCAAGCATTTACGTTTTCATTTTCTACAACGTAACATCTACAAAACTATTTGTGGCGTTATTCTGGAATGCCGGTAATACAGTTTACTGTGAGATATTGGCAACGATTTTGCTGCATTGCCAAATCCTGTTCTAACAAACATTCCAATAATAAACTAGTATATTGTTATTTGACATAATTTTTATAACCTATCAGATATTAGATTAAGGAAAATTCTTATACGCCTACCAAAAATTTAGAATTATTAATATCCTCACAAAAAATTAGAATCGCTATGGTAAATTAATCACACATCTGTTACTATATCCCGCTAAATATTTAAAAAAAAAATCTGGTGTGAGACAACACACGACTTTCTCTTACACATTTTAAATTTAATTTTAATTTATTGACGTTAGTGACTTTCCTATACACCTA
>JAHWXV010426190.1:0-19846 GCA_024586415.1 Phrixothrix hirtus
TGAAAAAATGCGTTAAATCAATTTATCAGAGAAAATTTCCGGAGTTAAGCACCCTTTCGCCTGTCCAGTAACTTGGATGGGTGACCGTTACAATTATTGTCTCCAAAATAAACGTAGGCAATAATCTAATAAGTTGTGGACACTATTGACATATGTGCGTAAGAGAAAGTCGTGTGTTGTTTCACACCAGATTTTTATAAATAACATTTAAATACTAAAACATTAAATTCCAGAAATATTTAGTAATTTCATATAGCTTTTCAGTAGTAAAATAAAAGTTATTCTAAATAAGCATCGAACAAAAATTGGTCATCTCTTTTTAATTTATAGCTTGTGGCAGTAAGCCTTTTTTATTGCAAAATATATGCCCAAAATAACAATTATTATTTTTGTTCCTATGATCGAAAACTGCCCATACTTACTCTAATTAAATCGAATTATTAGAATGAAAATTCATTTTATAGCACCTTTTTTTAAAATGATTACAATAATCAAAAAATAAATATTAAAAATATTTTTGTTTGAATTCAGGTAGGCACTTGCAATATTGTTATTTAAAGGACATTTAAATTTTATAATTTTCTTTATATTAAATATGGTAAATATCTGATAATTGAAATAAAGGGGATTGAACTCGTTTAGAATAAAACATTTTTTGATATTAAATTAATACCTATCTGAAGAGTTAAAATGTGAAGAAAATGATAAAATTAGTCATAGGAAAGTATTTGTATAAAAAGCTGCTGTATAATGTTATATAATATAACAAGTTAAACACATGTAAAGTCCATTTTACTTAGGAAGTTGTCAAAGACACATGTTCAGTTCAACCGAGGTCATTGATAGCTTAACAGACTGGCATATAGGAAATGGTGAATCACACTTGCTAGGCAATTCTTTACTACAAATTAAATGCTAATAGAACAAAACTCTTTGTTTTAAAGCATAACAATTTTTATTAGTACATAATGCAATATCAATTGCACAGAAAAGACAATACAATAATAAAACCTAGAAAACAACAAAACTAAATAGTGTACGTAGATAAATTTTCACATCAAGAACAGCTAAATGAGAAACATGTCATTAAAATTCTTGGTAAATAAAGTATTATCAAAAATCGATTAATAAGTGTTGCTTTGAATACAATAACTTTAATAACTATTAAATTTACTTGCTTAAAAATATGTAGGTACAACTAAAATATTCCATGGCGACAGATAAATTTGTTTATTAAATATGACAAAAATAATTTTTCATCATACTTTAATGTATATCTCAAAAATAACCGGAAATATAAAAAAAATAATACCCATTGTTGTCAGATTACTGCTTATTTTTAAAAGAATCTGATGTTTATGTTCACGTATGACAGTGTTTAGATACACATATTTAAAACAATCAATATACTGCAAGGGTTTTCGTTGTTCTTGCTTATGTGTTAAATAATTCGTCATTATTTTTCTTTTTGGAACAATTGTTTAGTAATGTATTTGCCGTTATAGTCAAACCTTGTTGAATATTGGTATTTAAAGTAATCCCACATTTACAAAAATTCATCGCAACACATTATTTTTCCATAAAATTTTGTAAATTAATGTGAAATAATATTAATATCGTAATAAAACTTACTAAAAAATACTTCAAATTATAATATAACAGAATACAGGTATAATTAATGTCTTCTTTATTGGGTTTTTGCTATGTAAATAATACAGAAATTAGCTTTTGCTGAGTGACTTACACAGTAAATAGTGGGATAACCAGTCTATTAGGCCATCGATAGCCTTGGTTCAACCAAATAAGCATGTTAAATGTATATAACTTAGCATGTACTGAATGGGGTAACTTTGTACATGAAATGGGCACAACACAAAAAACCCATTTATTATTTCTTCTTTAAAATTTGAAATTTACATAGGTTAAATATTTATAAATATAAATTAGTTACTGAAATTTAATATATTATGTTGGTAATTAACAATAGCAATTTATTTCTAACTAATGGATAGTAGAATGGAACTTTACAAAATTTCCTGTATGCATATGTAGTCATTAGCCAATTCGAATGTCAGGTTTCTTCAGATATTAGAGATCCAACTACAGGAAGTTTTATTGTATTTTAAAATAAAAACATACAGGAAGGCCTATTTAAGAGTTTCCACCCCATTTGTAGATGTTCTCTGAATTTTTTTGAAAAATGCAAAACAGGTCATTTTTGATTTGAGGGGGACACATAAATATGATATCTTCTCTATCTTGATACTCTAATCCCTGCAGTATTACCGTCAAAAATATAAATGTTTCTCTTGAAAAGTCTTCTAATTCACTTTATAACTGTGCAATCTTTTAAATTTGGATTATACTTTTTGGAAAATTGAAATTTGAAAATTTTGTGGCAATATAAAATTAAACATAGTGAACTGTACTTAGGTCTATTCTGTCTGACAACTAAATCTCAAATGTTTTACTTTGTAGAAAACATCACAAAATTTCAAACCTCGATTTTTCAAACAGCACTGAATCAAATTTAAAAATGTTTGCATGGTTATAAAGAAAATTAAAATACTTTTCAAGAGAGACATCATTTAATTCATAGTTCTATTTAAAATTTTTAGGGATAATGCTACTTATCTCTGGATGTTGGAGTATCAGGGCAGAAGATATATATTTGTGTCCCTCTTGAATCAAAAATTGATCTGTTAAATTCTTGGACACCCCTTTAATATAGATTTGTTTCTAGTAATGTAATATTTATATTCTTTAATGATGATAATTACTTGTTATCAAAACATATGTTGGAGGTTATTTATTACATTTTTATTTCATTAAATTTGCTGAGAGTTTCTCCGTTTATATATTTTCCCAATTAAGAATAGAAATAGATGAACTGAAACATGTGCAAATTGTTAAGAAGTACTAATTTAATTTAAATAAAATTCAGTAAATTAAAGTGATCGATCAAAAAGAACAGTTGTAATGTAGTACAAATAAATGGCAAAACAAAGTTCACTTAAATACTACATATATTTATATGTAGAAAGTATATATTACTGTCCGATCACAGTATATTAAATGCAGTTACATAAAATAAAAATTTGATATGTACAGATAATAATGAACTGTTTCAAAATGTTTTAATGAAAAATTCAGTATCAAATAACATGCAGCCATTTAATTTTTCTTTTTATGTTAGTATATAAATTCGAATGTCCATACTTATTTATTTCAATCTAATTTAACACTTAGTGACCAATCAAGTATGAGAACTAAAATTTGTTATACAACATAAACTAATAAGTACACATTATGTGTGCAGAATGATATTGGCGATATTGTATTGTCAGATAGCTTATCAAATATGATAAGACTTACATTAATACACCAATTATAGTTAATATCACTTAGGTGATAGTTTCTTTACGAGCTGAAAATGATACTATAGAACGAATTCCTTTTACCGATGTCTGAAAAATAATTATTTCAATTAAACAGGTGCTTATTATATATACTATGTTTACCTTTTTCTTTGATCCATTTAAAATCTCTTTATACATATCTGAACGTAAATATCTTGAATAGCTATCACTTTTCATGAGATGGTATACATGGGCCTAAAACATAATCAATCCATAAACATTGTGATTAATTACTAACTAAATATAACATCAATATTCAAAAAATATTTTGATTTAATTGTCTATGTAATAACAGTTTTCTTACAGAATTTATGAACAAATGGCAGACTAATTGTTTATAAAAAGGCCCAACATTTGTTGACAGAAGAGAATGACAAGGGTATAATCAATGATAGAAAATGTGATTAATGATTCAATAAAAAAAATTCCGTACAGTTGCAAGAGTGAACAAAGTGATCTGTGAAACTTTTGGAATGACAAATTTGGTTTAGACTTGACTGCCCCAGAAGTTATAAAAATATTTTGTTCAAAAAATGAAAAGTACGAGGAGTGTTTTTTAAGTAAGTATCGTTTTAAAATTAAAAAAATAAGTACATTTTTCTTAACAATTTTATTTTTACATGAAAGCCTGTACCTTAATCTACTTTTCTACATAATTTCCACTGTTCCAGCTGTTTTGACCTCTTCATCTTTGTTGTGGCGCTGACCACCCAAATGCTTCTTCAAATGCAGGAACAAGTGGTAGTCACTGGGTGCAGGATCAGGACTATATGGAGAATGACCAAGTTGTTCCCAGTAAAAAGATGTGACGGGATCTTGAGTTCGAGAAGCTGCATGTGGACGGCCATTGTCATGAAGAAAAACAATCCCCTTAATTAACATGCCTCGCCTTTTGTTTTGGATTGCATGGCGAAGTTTTTTTTAAGGTCTCACAATACATTGTAGAATTTATTGTCACCACAAGGCAAAAAATCCACAAGCAACACTGCGATTCTGTCTCAAAACGCAGTACACATGATTTTCCGGCCTGAAATTGTTCGCTTGAACTTCACTTTTTCGGGTGATGTTGAATGCCGCCATTCCATGAATTGCTGCTTTCATTCCAGTGTAATGTAAGTCACCCATGTTTTGTTGCCTGTGACAATTTGGCTTAAAAAGTCATCACCCTCTCATTGTACCGTTCACAAAAAGTCAATGTACTGGCTACACATTTGATTGTGCACATCTCAGTCAACATTTTTGGTACCCAGCATGAGCATAACTTTGGATAAATTAAGCGTTTGGTCACAACTTCATAGAGAACACTTCTAGAAACTTAAGGAAACTCATAAGATAACGATGAAATCATAAAGCATCTGTTGTCTATCATTTTTTCGTCAACTTTGTGAACCAAATCTCCAGTAATAACAGAAGGTTGCCATTTCGTTCCTCATCATAAACATTTGTAAAGCCATCTTTAAAAGATCTAGCCCAATTCTGTACCATTCGTTCACCCATATTGTTGTCTCCATACACTTCAATGATCTGATGTTAATTTCGGCCAATTCAATGCCTTTAACACTAGGAAAACGATTTACAGTGTGTATTTCACAGTCGGCGGGATTCTCGACCAGAGGAGGCATTTTAAATAGTGACAAACAAACATAAACATGGTCAAATCTTTCAATACTGGTGTCTGTATCTTGTCAACAGATGTAGGTACACAGCACGCAAGCATGGAAAGCTGCCACAGCGCTCATGGTGATAGAATTTCAAAACGGTACTTACTTAAAAAGCATGCCTTGTATTATAAAACAAAATTTCTTACAGCAGCTGCATCAAAAGTCCATCTATCGGGATATTCCATATTTTTCTTAGTAGCTTCATAAGAATGCGAATCAACATTAATTGGACAACTTGCTTCAGGTGCTAAAAAATCCCTCCAAACACGGCATACATTACTTTGTACTTGATTTTGGGGTAATGTCTTTAATTCTTGAACTGCTTCCCAGAATCTATAAAAATAAAAGTTAATAAAATATTATATTAATTTATAAAAAAAATACTTCAAATTTTCTCCACTAAACTCTTTATCAAGAAATTTAACAAATTGCTCATGACCTACAGGATCTTGTAAAAGTTCTTTTAAACTAAATCCCCACCGTTTAACACGTCGTGATGATATGTCTTTAGCTTGCTTTTCTTGTTCCCATAATTCAAGATTATCTGATATCCATGGATTTGGAAATTCAGGAGAAACAAAAAAGCAATCGTATTCAAAATACTGTTCAAAATTTGAAATATATCTAGAAAATAATATACAATATAACTATAATAGGATAATGAAACTTTTTATGTATAACTTACGTCTCAGCCACTTTTGAAACTTTAATAGTGGTACGCTCAAGTTTATATTTTAGATTTGTTACCTGTTCTTTAATACTCTGTGTGGTTGGTTTATTTCCAGAATCACATACTGATATTGATGGTCCTGTCCCAATTTGTAAATGTTTATTCTGACGTAATGCTTTATTCATTTTACATGCCTTTTTAATATCAACTTCAGTTGTGTTAACAATACCAGGCTAAAAAGATATTAAGTGAAAAATATATAACTACAGTGAAAATAGTCATTCTACAGCAACTTCTTAAGCATCCCGGTTTGATGATCCATAACTCATTATTAGTAACCGAAAAATATTTTTATTATATTTTTAAAAACTTTTAGTATTTCTGTATCATTATGTGTTCTACTAACCCAAAAAAATATTTAAAACATATCCTTGGGATAGTTTTTGCTACAGAGGGTGTCATATGTATAGGATGCTGAACACAAACGATATCAATTATTATATAGTTATATTAAAATGAAAACCAAACACAAATTTTCAATATAATTAATATAAAAAGAAATAAAAATATAAAAAAATATTATTCCATTATATGAGGTATGTCCAAGAACTAAGAACCGATTGCGCAAACAGTACACGAAGATCATGCAATTGTAATAGTGTCATTAATATTTGATTACTGAATCTCTTGTGCATCAGTTGTGTGAATTTTATTGATCAACAACGAAGATTCACAATTTCAATTTCAACGGTGTCTCAGTTTTTAATGCATGAAAACATAAGCAAGCATCTTTAGTACAGAAAACTTTGTGCCAGATGGGTGCCTATTTAGTTAATAGAAAACTACAAGCAAAAAACACATAGGAGCTGCCTTAATGTTTCTTAATCATTAGCAATAAGGTGATGAATTTCTTGATTACATTGGTACTGACAACAAAACATGGATTGTTTACATCACACCTGAAAGCAAGTAGCAGTTTTTACAATGATGGCATACAGGTTCTCCAAAACAAAGAAGTTTAAATAGACACCATCAGAGCTAGGAAAATCGTGGCCACAGTTTTTTGGGATCTCAAGGGCATCCTACTTGTGAAGTTTTTGTAACAGAGTATGACCACAAATGCTCAATCATACTATTAAAATCTAAAAACACTGCATCGAGTAATTCAGAACTGACAATGTGGGTTACTGACTGCTGAAGTTCTTCTCTTGCATGATAATGCATGGATACATACCACCATCTGTACACAGGTATTATCTCAATAGTTAGATTGGGAAATTTTTGAACATCCACCATATAGTCCCAACCTAGCTCCAAACAATTTTCATTTGTTTCTTCACCTAAAGAAATTATTGGATGGTAAGAGTCTAGAAAGTGACCAAGAAAGAAAAGTGGTCATGCAGAAATGACTAGACAGATTGATGAAAAGTTTCTTCAATGAAGGAATACAAAAACTGGTGTTATAATATGACAAATGCCTCAATAAATATAGTGACTATGTAGAAAAATAGTGCATATATGTAACTTTTGACAGTAAAAATATTGTAATGAAAATTAGAAACAATAAAAACTTAATGGAAAATTCCACAACCATCCAACACCTTCTTTACAATAGAATAGATGATGCAGTCACAAATGACTCATTGTAGTAATCGATATCTGTCAATTAAAGTTGAGGTCAGCAATGAATCACAGTCACCTTGGACTGTTGCAGAAGCAACAAAGACAATAGTAAAACCGAACATTGTTGAGAATGGAAGATTACTGACATCACAGCTGCAATTACATACAGCTACAGGAAAGCATGCAACCATTCATGGTAACTGATATTGAGGAACTTGTTATATTAGGTATGGATATAATGTCTGAGTTTGGCTTTGTCGTAGACTTGAAGAATTATATCATACAAGTTGATGATGAAGAGATACTCATTAACCAAAGAGATGACCATGCATATAATCTTAGTAGAAGAAGTGACATTACCGCCAAGCAGTGAAACAATAGTAATGGGTCAACTGGATGGAAACTTCCAGGTAGGATGCGTAGAAATTCTAGAAAGCAGCAACGTAAATATTGGTAGTGGTATTCTGGCTGGAAAAGTGTGAAGTGAGTGTGAAGGTCGAAGGCCAGGTTGGGAGGAAGAGGCCCCATTTAATCCCATTGTTAAAGCATGTTATCTCAATGGGACTTCTTGCAAGTTCAAGATGGCTTTTTGAAAATAGCCCTGGAAAATGATGATGGAAGTAAAAGACGAGTGCAGTTGGTGGTTCCAAAAACAGAGTAGTGGAAATTCTATTAAAGCTGAATCATGGTCTATCAGGAGGGCATATGGGAATAAAGAAAACTCTGGAAAAGGTCCTTGAAAGATTTTATTGGATGAACTGCAAGGATGATGTTAAGGAATGGTGTCGAAAATGTGTAATATATGCATCTGAGAATGGTCCATTGGGGAGGCAAAAAGCACTGATGTGGAAATATAATGTGGGTAGTCCATTTGAAAGAGTAGCCATCGATGTAGCTGATTCATTTCCAGAAACCGAAGTGGGAAAGAAATACATCCTGGTTGCAATGGACTATTTTAGTAAATAGACTGCAGCATATGCTCTACCTAATCAAGAGGCTGTTACGGTGCCCGAGACCTTGGTAAAAGAACTGTTTAGCAGTTTTGGGATTCTTTTGGAATGGAAGGTCCATATAAAGTGATAAAAAGGATCAACGATGTAATCTACCAAATTATGAAACTGCCCAGAGGAAAGCCCAATGTGGTTCACATGAATCAGTTAGCCCCATATGCTGGGAGGAACACAGGACCAGAACACCAAGAATGTATGCAAAGGGTGAACCATATTGAAGTGGAATAATTAGGAGTCAAAAATAGCGAACAATCATTTACTGACTTTATGACAACCTATTTGGGACACCACAAAGCTAGATTTGGGGTTACCACTGAGGAGTATAGAAATCTGTTTGATGTACCAGAAGAGTACCCCTTGGCCCATAGTGTAGCTAAAGACGTCCGAATGTTCCGTGGCATCGCAGTTGAGTTTAAAAGGAGGTATGGTGGTGTAGAAGAAATACTGTAACAAGAACCAGAAATTGGAAAGGCATGTCACCTACTACACCATCAACACCAAGGTATGCGAGTATTTACTACCTTGTGACGAAAGCATTATCCCATCAAAAACCACATTATGAAGATTTGTAGAAGGCGATATGGGATTTACAGAAACATATTTGTGCCAGCGCCAGTAGAAAGTTAGCTGTACAAAGCTCAGCTGTGGTCTAGACCAGCTTATTGGCATGTGGTACATAACATGTTGGAGGTGGTGTTTTGTGGCACTACTATCAAGATCCTAGTGAGTAGTTGGAATCCAAATGGAATTCCACCAGCAACAAAATCTGTGGACTGCCATTTTTTCAAGAAATGGGGCTGCAAGTATGGATTGCAGTGTAGGTTTTGGCATTTGCCAACAAAGGTAGAACCATTGCAAGTGCAAAGTCCAAGGTCACTGTTACGGGACATAACAGTCTTGAGAAGAGGACAATGTAACGAAAATTAGAAACAATAAAAACCTAATGGAAAATTCCACAACCATCCAACACCTTCTTTACAATAGAATAGATGATGCAGTCACAAACGACTCATTGTAGTAATCGATATCTGTCAATTAAAGTTGAGGTCAGCAATGAATCATAATATTGTAATTTATAACATCATTATTATGAGCAATATACTGGACTGTTCTATATATTTTTCTAGAATTTATCTTTTCTATATAAACAGCAGATTAAATTCCCTTAGTTTAGCTTTTATTCGAATCTTGTGCTGTAAGTTACTGTATACATAAATGTAAATATAAATAGACATAAATAGAAATATAAATGTTTGTTGAAAGAGCATTGTGAAATAAATATTTAAATAAATAAGTGTATATAAATCATCCTATTATTAGTGAATATAAATAAACGTTTTAAAACAATTAACTAGTTTCATTACAATATCTATACAAACTAATTCTGTACTTTTTTTACTCCCAATCAGTTCTTAGTTTCTGGATGTGCCTCATATAAAAAAAATTCTATTTAGCATAATATGAGAAAAACATGAAGAACCTAACGTAATATTGCAATTTACACAAAATGATTTTAGCTTGCTTTTACATCCTGCTTTTTGGCATCTTTTTTGTTTTGCTCGATATTGAATTGAATAAGATGATCTTTACAATCATAATAGATATCTTGTAAAGTTGTAGGTATTGTAGTTTTGTGTTTAAGCTCCTTAGTTAATAATTTTAGAAATGGTACAGCGACTGCTAGATTAAATTTGATGTAACTAATGGCATCATTGCCATGAATGATTTTGTACAAGAACCAAGCATTAATCATTGCCACATCTAACTTCATATTTACCTACAAGCCAATCATGTTGATCCATACCCTATAAATTTATTATAAGACAATAAATTTATGTTGTAACATCACAACTCATTGTTTTGCTTCACGACTCCATCTAGAAGCTTTTACCAAAGGTTGTATATTATCATAGTTTAAAGCAACAATGACATATTTGTCTTTCATCAAACCATCAATATATTTTATGCACTGTTGAAGTGGTTTTTTTTTATTCATATGATTCGAAGTCAATGAACATTTATCATTTTATTATCTCAGACTGTACAGTAGCTCTAAATCCAATATGACTGACATGTACCAGTAAGTCTCAATTAGAGAGTTGTTAAAAAACAGCATGCGCATTTGGTACTTGTATGCGTGTTAAAAGTTCCATAACAACTCTTGAACCTAAATTTAACCCAAGTTGCCAATATGTTTCTTTTCCTGTATAAATTATAAAATTATAACAATAACCATCTGAACTACATAACTCCCATAGCTTGTTGCCATGATGTCCAAAATATTGCAGTATCATTTCATCAATGGACAGATGGGAAGTAAATATGCCAAACTGATGAAATGATTCATTCATTTTATTTATTAGAGAAAGAATTTTAAAAATTCTGTTAGCCTTATTCAGTTCATGATTATTGATAAAATGTAACATGTTTTATATAATGATTTTGCAGCATTACATTATGAATAATTCAGTAACCAGATCTTTTTCTCTGGACCAATACATATGTTTAGAATGTAACTTATGATAACCCAAAAATAAGAGTATTATTATAAACGTTTTTAATTTCTTTTTGATCATTTTTGGAGCAATGAGCATAGTGAACTATTTCATCTCTGATCTGATTTAAAATTTGTAACGGCCTAAATGATTTTATCCTGTTTTAAATTGCTGTCTTTTTGGCTTCACTATTAGAAAATTTGGTATCACCAAAAGTATACTTCAACTGCATTTTCTTTCATTTAGGCACACAATCTATAAGCCTTTGCCTTTTTAAACTTTTTGATTGGTTAACTGTAGTTTTACTCATCTTCAAATTCATCACATTCAACTTCTAGTCCCAAGAATATCTCACACTTCTGATATTCTATGTTGGCATCAACAGATTCATCCTTATCTGTTATACAATCAGCTAGGCAAAACCGTAATGTTTATGGCAGTAAGATTGTTATTGATCCAAAAATTTGCCTCCTGTAAAATATCTTGTATTTCTTATGTCATTAACCCTATTCTTGTGCTCATATTCTAAATAAATCAATAATACTTACATCAATCCAAAATAAAACAATTTGCTCACAATTGATGAAAGGTATTACCATAAACCTTTTGTGAGCCGATAGAAGGAACGTTTGTCCTTGATGCAGTAGCAAGAAAAATTCACTTATCATTAATTTTTTATAAGAGAAACAAGTCAAGTGCCATGAGTGCCAAGTAGGCATCACACTACTGTTAAATATATGAGAAAGTTGAAATTATTTGTACAGAAGTGAATGCAGTGATATAATGTGATCCAAAATGCCAATGATTTATCAAAATGTGGTTTGATAGGGAAATTGAAGAAAACATATGATCATAAAATAGAGAATCGGTTTTTGCAGAATCCTGACTTAACACTGTATCAAAAACAAGCAAAATTGAAGCAGAAATTTTTAGATATATCTCACATCCCCATACTCATGACCCGAAGTGGCACAGTACAGTGAAGATACCTGTGCTAACTGAAAAGCATTTAATGAAGAAACTCGCTTGAGTGTGCAAGAAAATCTATCAAGATTTTAGCAATGTCTTTTTACCGACAAATGTTCTGTATGGAGACATATCCTCATGCAATCCTGGCCAACCTCCACCAATAAGTTTGTCGAACAGACTATTAAGCACAAAGTAAAGGTGCATCTTTAGAGTTGGTTCTCAGAGCAAGGGTTCGGCACTTTGCACCTGTTCACCTAGAACCTGAAAGCTGAGAAAATGCTAGGAATCTCTAAAAAGGCTTTATTACCAACTGCCAAATGTTGGTTCGATAGAAATGAGGACTAGATTCTGCAGGAAGATAATGATCCCAAATGGAGCAGCAAACTCTATACCGATTGGAAGAAGCAATCTGACATTGTTACACTGGATTGAATATCGCAGTTGCCTGATGTCAATCCTATCAAAAATGTATGGGTATACATTAAACACAAGCTTTGCTGAAAATGCACATATACTTTAAAATAACTATCTCGCAAAATTTGTTGGATTTGAAGGACCTTGTCACTAGAACATCCTGCCAATTTGGTTAAAAGCATGCTTCGGAGATGCCAGGCAATTACCGATACCGGTGGTGATTGGATGCTTTAGTAGTATTATTGTATCTTTATCCTGGTCAAGTATAATGTATTGTTGTAGTAAATGTGTAGATAAAACATGAAGGTAGATTCAAATGAATTTTCAGATAAGGCCTAAGGCGAACGAATAATTAATAAATAATAATTAGAATTGGGGGTAAAACCTGAATGTATAGTAAATACACAATTTACACATTAAAAAAGACAACTAAGGAAAGATAGAATCCACTTGTTATAAAGAACACAAAGAAGTGTTAAATTTGTAAATACTTGAAGGGGCATAAAAGGAATTAAACAAAACTGCAAATTAACGTAAATAAAATTAAATATAAAAAAATACGCATGCGGTGATAGACAATAAATTAAATTAAGTAAGCAGACACATGGGGTTGGTTTCCAAGCCGATGAGATTATTGACTAAAAAAATTATATATAAATTAAGCTGTGTAAAATTTTGTGCTGCAAAAAACAAATAAAATGGGTTTGAATTATGATTAAAAAAGGGAAGACTAGATAGTCTTAGAGAGGTAAAAGGTGGAGTATTCTGTGGAGGTGCAAGTGTGCATCACAAGAGAAAATTTATACAACTCGACATTTCAAGCTAAAGGAATCAAAACTAATTAAAATCGAACATATAATTACGGATATGGAATTAAATGAAGTAACTAGAGCATAACATTCAAGCGGACATACAAGAAGACAAATTTATGCAAGACAAGAAATAAATATTTAAATTAATCAAGAGATTGTAACTTATCGGTTTTAACGTTTATGCATGCTAGGTCAAATCAAGAAGAAATTAACCCAAAAGATGAAGAACTCTTGACATATAGACTGGTAGATAGTTAGCAAAATCGTGAAAAGCTACTAAGGATTAACTATTGAGTAAATAAATATTTAGAGGAACAATAAATAGGAAATCAACGAACTGTTATGGATTATGAAAGTAAATGATAAAGTTAACAATCAAGGAGTTGCGTTTCTTTTCTTTTACATTGATTTATTTATTTTTCAAAAGAGGAGCTTATTAATTGTTTAAATTAAAATTTGTATTGGGGACCATACCATATCTAAACCATATTTATCTTTAAATCCACTTTAGATTAGCAAAACAATGGCGTTTAAATATCATACTGTTGAACAAACTGAATATTGTAATTTGATTTATGTTGGTTAAAAGTATGTGAACCCTATTCAAGATAGAAACAGACCATATAATAAAAATAAATAAAGTTCATAGGACACTCCATATAAATCAAGTTGATAGTTCATGTTTTTGCAAGAGTTAAAAGTAAAATTTGCTCTTGTAAAATTTAGAAAAGTTGATAATTATTATAAAGCAAACTTGTGTAAAAATTAGACTGCATATAGATTTCCTTATTTGAATTGTAGTATTTAATAAATAAATAGCAGTGTTGAGGAATGTAATGGTGTTTTTTCTTATTTAATAGAGGGTTTTGTCATAATAAATCGTAGGAAAATAAAGGACTGTAAGGAATTTCTACATTGTTGTAATAATTAAACAACAAAGGTACACCTTTAGGGAAAGGACTTGTTACTATACGAGGCATTTGATAAAAGGGATACCATTCATTAAAAGGGAAGGTAAAAGTTGGTAATTAGAAGAGAACTACATTAATTATATCTGAAGAACTAGACTAGCTGGACGACAAAGAAGTACATAAAGGGTGCAATCTCCTGTACCCTCACAAGTCTTAAAGTTTTATTGCAAAGGGGTGTGTTTAGGCTAGAGTTAAATGTTTCATTATCATATGCTAGGGTAGTGTTGTTTAGCAAAAGCGCAAACAAAAACATTTCACAACACATAATGCTAAACCAACTTGGGGTTCGAGAAGATAACACAACAGTTTGCTGCAACTGATATTAGGCAATAAAGTTTACCACAACAGTATATATGTTTTCAAAAATTGTGTTTAATAAATTTTTTTATAAATTAATCCAGCCATGCTCTTACTTGACACTTAAATATATGAGTAATAATTTAGTATCAATGAAATAATGTATATGAAACACTAAACATCAAGAACATCAAGAAAAATAATAATCAATACTGAATTTACATAATTCATTTGGCATATTATCATGCATCATTAAACATGATTTAAAAGTATATGCCGTAACGTCCTGTGATGCATGGTCATAAATCAATTGCAAAGTTTCCCAAAATTAGCAATCAATTGCAAAATTACACAAGGTATATTTAATAATTGAGAATCCCTTCCATGTACACTATATATTATGATCTTTCACAAACAATTCATTAAAAATCAACTCCTTATCTGTATAAAAATAATAAAAATAATTTTCTGCATATTATAAGGTATTCTTTGCTGAAGACCATCGTCAGATCTTGCTGTTATTTCTGACCGGGATATAAGTCATGGTAAATTATTTGTGCATTATCATGTATATAATTCATTAAAATAAATTTTTCCAGGGCAAGGATAAGTTTAGAAAATCATCTAAATTTAATTTTCCAAAGCATAAGTAAGTTAAGGTAGTAAACTAATATAATCTACCTCATATAGTATTTTTAAAGAACCACGTTATAAAATCATATTAGATGCTGCATTAATTATATGCATGTTAGAATAAAAATAAAAATTTAAACCGAATAGTTGTTCTTGTATAAGTTTTTCAAGATAAGCATTGTTTACTTAAATTATTCTGGCCTTGGGTGAACACATGTACGAAAGGCAAGTAAAAGTTAGGCTCTGCTTGGAAATAACCGAGAAGAGCATACAAAGAATTAGTGAATAGTGTAACATTTAAATTCTGTTTAATAATTATTTGAGTTGCTATAGGAGTAATTTCGAGATAACAAAAACAGACACCTCACAGATAAACATCATGTGGGGGGAAGATTAAACTGCAATTCCATGAGAAAGGAAAAAAATTTACATTCGATGAGGGTTTGGTTGAATTGCTATTGAAATAAAAATTTACAACATAACATAAAAAGTTAATTAATTATTTTTTGACAGGAGCGTCTTGTTTTAGCTATTTGAAAAATTGTCTGCATTGAAAAATTTAAGCACCTGCCTTTTAACACAGTCGCCAAGATGGAATTTCCAAAATATTTGGGATTGACAACTCGACCAGGATTAAAGGCACTTATATTTCCATGTGATTTCTACACATTTTGGGTTATTAATGAAAATTGACAAGAAGAAAACACTTCCCCAAACGTAAATACCATCTTAACTGTGACATTCACATTTTTTTTAATCAATTTTGGGAACCTGAGAATTCATTGGTATTCCAAGAAAACACCTGGTTACAATCACAGAATAATCCCAGTAATTATCAATGTAATTAAGTAAAGGACATTAATTCCTGATTTGAAATCTTGCGAAATAAATTAATTAGAGACTATACCATAAGATTGCTGATTCGATTCTTTATGTTTTACTTATGTCCTATTTTGTTATAATGTCGTTGACGTAAAAGAGATTTGTTGATTACTGGTTAATTATAAAGAATCACTTCTGGCCTAGAGACAACTTGATTTTGCATATTAAGAGCGCAAACCTTTTTTCAATCAACCAATGTTTCTATGTTTTTAGATTTAAGGCATATTCTAACCAATTTGGATTGTTTTTTGAATTGTTGATGTACTATAAATGTGTTAATTAAATTTTACAAACGTGTTTAGTGCAAAATTATTGTTCTTATTTCAATAATTCAAATTTTTCCAAATCCTTAAATTTATAGTGCATGTGTAATAAATTTAAGACCGATTTAGTGATTTATGAAAGAGAACAGCTATAAGTCATTTGTTTCGAGCTAAATTTGAAATGTATTCAAAATTACCTTTGTGGTGAATAAAATTAGTAACATTATACCGGGTGGTTGAATTGAACACTCGCTTCATTTATTATTTAGCCAAAGTAAAGTACATTCTTAACTTTTGCATATCACGTGTCAATCAAGCACATAATTTTCAATAAAGCCTCAAATATCTCCTTTTAATATATAGGGTGCACCATTTTTTAGCATTCTTTGCATTTAATAACAAATATTAAATCTTGATTAGTGACATATTACAAAGGGGCCTATCCCCTACATGAATAGTGAATTGTGACTCCTTAATATACAGGGGTAATCAAAAATAATTAGTACTTGCCATTTAGCATATTTTCTTTCAGCTTTAACTATATCCTAAATCTGCATTACCATAGTAGTGTCTGTCTCCACTTTAAAAGTAGATCTCAAACAGCTTGATATACAGGGTGTTTCCCGTAAACTATCCCTGTTCTGCAATACTAGACTAGAGAACAGTGGCGCCCACAATTCTAGATTTTGACATAACTCTACCACAAAATAAATAACAATTAGAAGTGACATTCATTCTTGGCAGGAAAGTTAACACATTTGCTTTGCGCATATAATCGTCCATTTTGTCAAGATAGAAAAACATCATTTAACAGTTGTTTGGTATAAATGTTTTGAGGTTAACAGTTATATCAATTGTATGTGATGTAACCATGAAAAAGATATGCAGAGGTTACGTTTGTGTGGCCAAAACTTATAAAAACAACAAAATTAAAAGTAAAAAAATTTTTTTGGTTTTCCATCTGGGTGTACTAATTGCCTTTTTTCAACAATCAAATTAGATCAACAACTGCAAAATGTAGTTCTTTTGTTTTATTTTATCTATAATTGAAAGTATAAAATTTTTCCATAACTACAATTTTTGTACTTAGTATATTGATTAGTTTCATAAATAATTTTTATAAAGTGGCCATAAATCCCTTGTTTAAATATATAAAAGAACATTTGATTTGGTATCTATTTTTAGGTATTACAATTACAAGTTGAATTTTTTCAATGATAATTCCGTGTCATATAATGTAGAAACAATTGTAACTACATTACATTCCTTTCTCTGTACCTTATAGTTCAAATAATAACCATTACAAATATCTATCCATGCAAAATGGCGACATCACCTACCATTGTTAAAAAACTTCAAAGGCAGTAATAGAGAGTGCCACTTCTGATTGTTATTTATTCTGTGACCATACAATGTTCAACCTCGAAAGTACTGATGAACCCTGCCTCGTTCCTCTGTAGCTATACCAGCCGTGATTGAATATCCATGCTTTATTTTAAATTCAGCTTGTGAGACCATCTGGCGAATTTGGTAGCATAAATGATAACTTCTTATTGCTATGCTATGTGAGACCCTTTCATGTTTCAAATTCTGTTCTTATATTGAAATATGAATATTCTTTTAAACTGTATTTATTTATGAAAATGTTATTTGTATAAAATTTGTTTATTTAAATTTATAACTATTTGCAATTAAATTGTTTATAAACTATGGGTTCTTGTTATGAATATATACATTATGGAAGTGGATAAATGACTACAATGTTGTTTAGTTACATACAAATTTTGTATTTGTCCAGTGTCCTAAACATACTACAGCATATATTTTTCTCTATAATTCCAAAATATCAAATAACTAAACCAATGTTATGCTGTTTGAAAAGTGAGTACTAGTGCAATATGAAACTGTACATTGAGTGTACAAAACTTAATTTAATAAAATAATAAGGAAAAATAAAGAAGTGATATTCACAATGTCAACTTTTCATTCTTTTTAGCATTATTTAGGAAATGTAATGAATGATAACTTATTCTAAAAACTAATAATTGGGTATTATGGGATATATCAAATATGAAGTAAAAAAAAATGACAAATAAAAAATAGTTTATTCATAATAAAGGATTTTTCTTGCTGTCCTATGTATAGGATACCAGGCAGTAATGGGTTAAATTTAATTTAACATTTACAGTATTTACCTACAGGGCCTACATAGATTTCTGCAAAGTTTCAGTTTCATTAAGACAACAAAGCTATTTTAATGAACACCACTTTTTCATTGCAGTGGCATTTACAAAGTGCTCCACAAGTCTGATGTTTGGTACTGCTCTTAATCTAAATAGATAATTAACTGAAACTTGATATCCTGGTTCAATTTATTGTGTAAAATATAGAAACAGTAGAACCAACATTCAGAACGTAATACTTTTGTTAATTTGCTACATACAATGGAAATTCCATTTTACAAATTCTACTTTATAAAATTTTCAATTTAAAAAATTTATAACAGGATTGTGAAACTAAATTAATTATCATGCTAATTTCATACTATTTTGTGAAATAAAATTTCATTTGATAAACTTAAAGAAAAAACATTTATGAAAAAGGTTTGGAAATTCTTCCTGAACTGAATGTTTGCTATTCAACACACAACTAAGAACAATAGCAATATCTGTAATTAAATTGTCGTTTACCAAGTAGAAATCAAAATTAGTTACACTGTTAGTCACTTTATTATTTCGATAGTGCTCAATTAAGTCTGCAATGTTACTATTAGTTACAGGGACAGCATTAATAAAATAATCATTAATGTTATTGAGATTCGAGGTTTCCTCAGGTAATGTTTTATTGGTTTTATTGGTAATATTTAAAGATTTAACCTCCTTCCATAATACCTTTGATGACATATCATGTAATATATTTGAAATAAGCCTGTTTCTCATTTTAATAGCCTACGTGGTAAAATTTCTTAGAGATTTGTAGTAACTCCAGTGAGCCGGATTTTTAGTTTTACTAAATTTCAATTTGGCCTTATCTCACAAAGTCATTAGCAGTTTTATATTATCAGTAATCCAAGGAGTCCATTTCTTAGTAACTCTGGCCGTTTTAATAGGAACATGTTCAAGTAATAGAGACAAAATGTTCCAGTTTATAAATTCAATCAAAACATTGTTGCGTTCATTTTGCAGTGATGAAGTATTAATTTTCAATTAAATAACGTAAATCAAAAATTTTAAAAGAATTTACGAAAGTTAGTGGTTGCTAAATTTTTAAGTATATTTTTTTAGTTTGCATATACTATTCTATAATTTTGTATCAAAAAGTTGATTTTTAAAGCATGTGTGTAGCGACACATGTGCGATAAGGAACGACCATGAGGTGCGGTCGAGACTTTTTAGCGGAGACGCCGGGCAGAGGTGGTCTTCTGATTTGCTTCTTTAAAAGTTGAAAGCGAGATATAGTTATTTTTTTGTTTTCCTGTGTGAATAAGCAATTTTTCGTTGCAAATGTGCAGGATAAAGTTTTTGCCAAAGTGTTTTTGTGGTAGTGCCACGCGAGAATTAAAGAATATATTTAAATGGATATCTAGTTTATTCCTAGATAATCATGAACTTTTGGTGCCCTTCGCATGAAGATGAGTTTTTTTTCTGTTTAAGGCAGTAGCCGATTTTGATTAGTTGTTAATAAACATATTTTGGAAGACATAAATTTTGGAACAGTTTACAATTTA
>JAHWXV010426193.1:0-12307 GCA_024586415.1 Phrixothrix hirtus
AATATATATATATATATATATATATATATATATATATATATATATATATATATATATATATATATATATATATATGCATTTTATAATCAATTGTTCTACTGGTCGGTCCATGAGACAGTATGTTACCAGTGAAAGGTTAAAAATACTATCAAAAAGCTTATCCTTCTTCTAATAGATGCACATAAAACACATATATCAGTATCATTAATTACAATGTGAGTCATTATCTATAATGTTGTATGCTTTACTGCCAAATACCACCTTCAACCTGCAGATGTAAGCATTTTCAGATCCTTCAAAGAGCAATGAAAAAAGACTGCAGGAAAATTTCTTGGTAGAAAAACATTTAAGTTCACACATTACAAAAACTAGTTTTGGTCAATTTTTCAAAAGTTGTTTGGACGATACAAACATGAGGTCACATATAGTTAATGGATTCAGAAAATGCGGTCTTTTTCCATTAAATCCAAATGCAGTAGATTATACTAAATGCATGCAAATGTACTGTTTGCTCTAATAAGAAAAATTGGATACTTACACCACGTGAAGCATGTAAATCTACACATAGCAACATAAATGCAGCATGATATCGAGGATGTAATATCACATAATATTGTATATTACCATCAGGAGATACATATATTCTGTTTTGATCATTATATTTAATTAACAATAATTTTGCCAATCCTTGGTACCATGCTAATGGTTGATTAAATAGAGAACTCAAATTAGGATGAATATCAGTTAAATTTTCTAATCGAGATAAACTTTTAAGTTCAATAAATTCATTGTATGTTAAGCAATGTATTTCCTGAGGTGATATTAATTTATTCCAAAGTAAATGTGTTCTACAATCAACCATTCCTGTAAAAGAATATGCAAATAGAGTATTATTATCTGATTTATTTATAAATTTACCTTGTGTAACCATTTTTGTAATTTTTTTCTTGCTGATGAGAGCATGTTCTAATATTAATTGTTGCATAAGCTGCTCATGAGATGAATAATATCCTAAATAATTTACTATTTCTTGTTTAATTTCAACATGAGATTGAGAAGTTGTATCTTCATTATAATTTGTAGTATTTTCTCCTTGAGAGCTTACAGTAGATTTTGATTCCTCAGAAATAGTTCCGATTTTAGTTTTATAAAAACTGGTTGGTTTGGTTAAAAGTTTCATTTTGAAATCAGTCTCTGATGATGAATATTTCACATTTCTGTTTCCTGAATAGTCCAAATTATTTTCTTTATTGTATGTAGAATTCAATTGTAACATGGAAGATACAGTTCTAAACTTACCCAATTTACTATCTACTTCTGTCTTTGGATAAAGTTTTCTATAACAAAATTATGCATTAAAATAATAAAAACTAATTTTTTATGAAAATTATATTCGGATAACTTAAACCTATAAACAGCTATAACATGGTTGTTACCTTTGGTAATAACATGTATCATACAGATATAATAAGTTTTATGGAAGCAATACGAAAAGTATTCATTTTGTACAGCAAATATTTTTCAAGAGAACTTATTTTAGAAAGGTACTGGATTAAAATTTCAATAAGGAAATAAAATATATCTTTTATTAAATGCTGGAAAATACAAAACATTATGGGTTTATTTAAAAAACAAATCTGGTATGAAACAACACATGACTTTCTCTTACCCATTTTTAATTTAATTCGAAGTTATTGACATTAGTTACTTTCCTATACACCTACACTGAAAACTCTAAAATTAATTTAAAAGTGTAAATAATTCATCCATTTAAATTTCCTATATACATGTACTAAGACTTTTATAATTAAATTTTAAGCTGATTTAGAGCAAAAATAATTTATAAATTTAAATAAAAAGTAATTAGGTGTTTAAATAATACACACAAATCATTGAAATATTAATTTATATTCACTTTATGAGCGATAATGGCAACGGTCACCCACCCAATTAACTTGCCAAACGAAACACTGCTTATTCCAGAGATTTTCCTCGATAACTTGCTTCAATGAGTTTTCTCAGAGAAACTGATTAGTTTGCCTTAAAGAGAATTATAAGCGTAAGAAATGTGGCAAGTTTAAAAAAATTGTTATAACCGTTTTCGAGAAAATCTTAAAAAAGTACCTAAAAATCACCAGAATAAAATAGCACTTCTAGTTATTTTATTTTAACAAAATTCTTACTAGGATATGCTAGGAAGGTAGTACATTCAAATATAAAGTTTCACTTTTCTACAATGTTTAGTTTTCAAGCTACACTGACCACACATGTACAAACATACACATACACAGATAGATCAATTTCTAATATCATGTTTTTTGGATTCAGCAGATCTGAAAATGTGTATTTCCGGTAAAAACTGCTCATCAAAAATTTTGATTGAAAACATGACTTTATACTATATTCCATGTAGGTAAGATAAAGTAATAATATAAAACTTAAAAAAACAATATAACGAAAAACTTCTAAATCTAATAAGCAAAAAGTATTCGTACACTTCACAATTGTGTTACTCATTCACTACTGTAGAAATCTTTAGTATTTGGTGGAACTCACAAAGTACAAATAATGGCTACTAACCTTCAAGGCATTGATTTACCAATTTTTTGTGACCAAGGTTGATATGTTATCCCATTTTTCCTGAACTGCTGCTTTTAAAGTTGTTTTACTGGAGATTCACTAAATTCTAATTTTTGTCCAAGATAGTCGTCTATGTGTTTGATAAGGTTGACATCTATTGATTGAAATAGTGTTTTGAGATGTACTGACATGTTATAAGGAAACCACATTTTTGTATTCCAAACGAATGCTTTGGGTCAAAAAGTTACTGTAATGATTTTGTCATGCTTCAAATGTAATAAAACTATAGATGAGGATGGAAAATGTCTCCCATGTGATGGTTGCAAGCAAAATCATTACAGTTATTTTGATTTAATTTTATCAGAAATAAAAGTAACTGAATTAAAAGGTAAAAGAACTTTGAAATATTTTTGTGAAATTTGCCAGGATGTCTATACCTTATACCAGTTCTCCAAACCATCTGGATGCTTTAGAAAAAAAACTGGATGAATTAGAAAATAACTCATCATAAAAGCAGATGAATCAGTGTCATAATCTAATGGTTTTAAAGAAATTATTTTTATGTATATTATCAAAAGACAGAGAAGAATTAATAGTGTCGCGGTATTTAATATATCTAAAAATAATGCAGAATCAGACTTGGCTAAAGTTAAAAACTTATTTAACACAATCATGTCACGCAACATTACTTGGTCAAACCCAGGCATTTCAATCAAAAAATCTTTAGTCCAATAGTCATTGATATTCTGTTTTTTTACTTGAATCATAAGAATACTTAACGTTAAGAAAACATATATTTCATCTTCATCTGTCTGTTTCCATCTTTTCATTCGTGAATATTCTGATGGATGTTCTTCAGCTATAAAGTTGTAATATATGTTTGTCTGCTCTGCTATCTTTCTCATAATTTCAGTGGAAAAGAAGGATTTAAACACATTAAGAATTGAACTATTTTCTGTCAAGTTTGATACCTTGCAACCGGAATTGTCGGGGCTAAATTCATGGTTGTCTGGAGCTAGATCTTTATTTTTCCACTGAAATACATTGGAAAATCCATTTGCTGCAGGATTTCCAGGATAGGATTCACTGTCTGTATCGCTGTCTGTCTGAAGAACCCTAAAAACGTACATGCTGCATAATTTTTGCACACCCTGTATTATATGTACTCTTAGAAATATTAAAAAGCAATTGTAGGATAATTTAAAAAGCAATACCTTGCTTCAACAAGCTCATCCTCCTTTTCGCTACTTTCTGAAAAGTTCTCCCACTCCATGTCATTTTCATGCATTGGCAGCTCTATATCCTCTTCACTATCGCTATTTTCCAATATATTGTAGAGATCTTCATCTGTATAATACTTTTTACGAGCCATTATGCATTCAAATTTACAATAAATACCATGCGACACCTGTCGAACACGAATGTGCAATGACGCGAAAACAGTCATGCAGGCGATGAACTGCCTCGACCCCACCCCATTCCGCCGAAAATCACCAATCATTTGAAGCCTTCAACAGATTTTTAATTGCGTATCCATTCGCTACCCACAGTAAAGCTTGCCTCTATGCTTGCATAGATATCAGTCATCCGCATGGTCAGCACGTTTTTTTTTGCGCCTATATACGCTTCGTACAGTGAAAGGGTTAATAATTGCTTTACAAATTTTAGTAAATCTCAGCACAAGTTTTTGTAGTGTATCGAGTGATATACTTTGCTAGGTCTGTGACAAGTATTCCCAAAGTTGCTTGGATGATTATGGACATGTTTCTCTTACCCTTCTATCAAATTCGTCGCATTACAGCACTATCGGTTTAAATCAGGTGATTGCGGAGACTAGTTGATGTTGATGAGGATTCCTTCTGCTTCTTTAGTTTGTAAATATTCTTTACAAAGTTTAGAAGTGTGCTTGGGGTCATTGTCTTATTAAAAGTGAAATCCTTCTTAAATTAATCGTATTCCTGATGGTACTGCATGCTGTTCTAAAATGGTTTGTTTGATACTCTTCTTCCTCAAAATACTTTTAATTTGCTGCAAATCTCCAATGCCAAGGTATTCTCAAACAAGTGCAGAACTGCCTCCATGTTTTACTATTGGCACAACACACTCCCATAATACCCTTCATTATTGGCTTCCAAAAACAAAAAACTTGGATTTATCTGTCCAAGGAACCTGCTTCCACATGTCTAAATCCAAGTTTTCGTGTTGTTTAACGCATGCTAATCACTTTTTACGATTTGGACCCCTTAATAATGGTTTTTGAGCAGCAATTCATTCTTGTAAACCAGCCGCAAATTTTTTTTCTCAGTACTTACTGATATTGACTTTTCTCGACCAGCTTGTTAATTCTGTTCATATCTGTGGAGTTGTTAACCATCTATTTCTTTTTGAAATGAATTGTATTATTAAATCCTCTGCTTTACTTGTGATTTTAGGTCTACCAGAACGTGTTCTAGACTGTGTTGACTCAGTGCCCTTAAACCATTTGTTTGACTGTTCTTTGTACTGCCTAGTAGGTTAGTTTTAATTTTTGACTAATTTTTTGCCATTTTAAACATTAATTTTTATATTCTTTTAAAAAATTTACAACACTACTTTATTATTCAAATTCAAAGTGCAAATTGATGCTATTGGGTCTATAATATACTTTATGAACCTTTAGGGATAATAAATAAATAAAATATAAGTAAACGTTTGTTTCTTGGCACAATTACATGAATGTGGATGTTGTAAAAGGGTCATAAATAACCAGTTGCAGGGCTGTAAAAAATAAACAAAACCTGCAATACATATTATTTTGAAAATGATTTGAAAATTAGTGATACCTTCACTACTATTTGTAAACATCTTAACGACCTAACAACTACTGTTATTTGATTAATATCAAGAGACCATGTAAACATGGCCAAATATCAATCTACGGACAAGTGATTCCTCACTTTTGAGTAGTAGTATATGTTTGTTTCTAAAAATATTTATTCCACAAGATGAAATAAAAGAGATTTTATGTTACTTTACCTAACATATTTTATAACAGTACTTGTTAATCTGTAGCCCATGAATCTAAGAGGTAAGCAAAATAAATAAATAAACATAAGTATCCATAGTTTTCATGTTATCTATTTTTAGAACACCCTGTATACTGGGAAACCTTTAAACAGGTTGATTTTCTATTATTACAATACACAATTATTTTTACCAGCACATTTTAAAGCGATGATGGTAGATCTTACTATTATCTGAATAATGATATAAACACTTTCACATCTTAAATAAAAGAATTTTTGAGTAAAATTAAAAAGTGTTTTAGTTTTTGAGATGCAGAAAACTATATAATGCCAATGTTTATTGCTTTTAATTATTTTGATTCTAAGTTAAGGTGTCTAACCATCCTGACCGAGTCTAAAGTAAGCACAAATTCAAATTTTTTTAAAAAATTGATTACTGCGTAGAAGCAATCTTAATTTTAGTTGTACAAAATACAATATTGAATTTACATTTTAATTCTTTACAACTTCATAATGCACAGATACAAGTTTCACAGAAACAATTTTCATCCCTAATTGATTTTAAATACTAAATACAATTTGTTAATTGTATTGACATATTAATTAGAATATTAAAACTTTTCAAATCACTATTTTGATCTAAAACCTATAAAATATTACCTGCGGGAAGTAAGAATAAGGTAAAACTTTAGATGTAATGCTGTAAACCATGGTTCATCTGCTGTTGGTGAACGAGATACAATTAGCGTTATATCAAAATCATCTGTATGCTGGCAATCCTGTGCATCTTTATAAGACATTTGGGGAGTACTTCCAAGTTGTACCAACACATACTCAGTTTCATCAGTCTCATCATCATGCATACTAAAAACTTCCATGCTATATTCTTTTCCATTGCTTAATAAATAATCATATAAATGTTTTTCTTCAGTTATAAGATCTTCTATTATTATGATTTCTGTGAAAATACTATTATACAATATGTGGTTTTAAAATCAAAAAAACAAACCTTGATAAACTAAATTTCTAGCAAAATTTGGAGCTTTACTATAATATTTCATAAAGTCATCTAAAAATTGAGTTAAATGATAATTTTCACAAACTTTTCCACCAACTGATCTATAGGATACATAATTATGAATACATCTTAAGTGAAAATCATAAGTGAAAGAATGTAAATGCATAGCTACTTTTATTCTATCCAATTCATCAAGGAAACTTAATGTAAACTGAAAAAAAAATTTTTTTAGTTTATTATATTCTTGAAAACTATTAGGAAAAATTAAAAAAATTACATCAAAACAAACAATGATAACATAATAATTTGAATCATTAGTCCAGAAAATGAACTTTTGCAGATACTTAAAAAAGCATTTTCTGAATGTGTAATATATAAATTTTTTTGTGCCGATGTGAATTTATTAAATAAATATTACAATATTTGGCATCCATTTAAAAATTCCATCATTCATTAAGATAGTATCCAATAACTACCACATTATAATACGTTAATTATGTAATTACTTTGTAACAATAAATTTCACAGCCAATATCATGTTCTATTTTATGGTCTAGGCCAGAAAATGATCACTTTTTGGCTGCCAATTCCAAATTTAAGCATGTGTATTTAAAAAGTATGTAAATTTAAGTTTTTTTTTAATGTTTAACTGTTTTTTTTGAAAAATTCAAGGTCAAAAAGTTTAACATAAAATATAATTTTATCTTCAGGTTATGTAATGTAACACATTATTTTAAAACCCCAAGAATGTACTTGAAAATTGTTTTTGTTTCATTGATTTATCTCAGTTCTATTAACTTATGAAAAAAAAGAAGTTAATGTCGACACTGTTAAAACAGATCATTTTTGTAAAATTTAGAGGAGCATCATTCAAACAAGGTTTGAGTAAAAAGTATAATATTTAGATTTTTACTTATCCTTAGAGATATAAAAATTGAACAGAATGTGATTAAAATCCAAGAGGGTGATGCTTAAAACTTCAAAAATTGGATCAGTTAACATGGAATGACCCTAATGTAATCACTACTAAATCAATTAGTTTCACAATGCTTTCTTCCCATAGCATAAAGACTCAAATTTAAAAATTTTTAATGGTTAGCATGTGTGAAGCTAATTCATAAAAAGCATGTTTTATCTTAGTGGTAACGTATGCCGATTTTTAGCCTTCCGTACCTCAAAATATAAAAACTGAAATCCTAACATTATCACTCACACATCCATCTACCTATTCATCTGTTCAGGCATATAACTTTTGGTCGTTTGGCATAGATCTTAAAATTGGCAATAAAAATGTGTCTAACTTTCCCTCAAATAGTCAAACTTAACAAAAATTAAAAAGAAATTTAGGGCAATCCAGTGCAAGCCAAAATAAGGTTTTTTTGGTGTATGAATGACATATGAATATCACATGAAAACTGATAATATACTGTTTATAAGAGTGAGTTACATGTTATATATAGGGTTATTCATGGGTAACTTTACTTTTCAGCTTGCCATAATCTTTTTGAAAATTAAAGTATACAAAAAATAAAAATACCTTTTTACTCTTAAAACAATAGGGTTTATTAATTTTAGTTTAAATTTTGAATATGTCTGCCATTTTGTTCAATGGGCAACAATTTTACATTGAATAACTTTCAAACTATTTTTTATTCTAAATTTTTGTAAGCCATTTTAAACTTCCGGAATTTTCATAATAATGTAAAATAAAACCAATTCTAACTTGTAATGTCAAAACCCTTTTAAAACAGTAAGTTTTAAAATTCAGCAAATTGTGATGGACAAGTGTTACATCGATTCCATAAATTAAACAGCCTGCATATACACATACTGTATATGCAAAATACCAATATAATGAAACATTGCAAACTAATAAGGTAACAATTTCCCTTTGGTGAATTAGCATGTTTTATGATGGGGGAACATCGACACCAGACTGGAAAGGGAAAGACTAGCTTTAATAGATGATTAAATAAATAAGGGTTAAGTAATACCATTCTGAAACAAAATCTTTAAATAACCAGGATAAGCTTCCTTTATTATCACAAAATTTAACAAAATTGATGTTTTAGAGATAACTATCAATTTGTTACCATAAAAAACTTAATTATATTGCATTTCAAGTTTAAGATCTGGTGTGAGACAACACACGATTTTCTCTTACATTTTATAGTTATGCAAATGATGTTCATAAATGATTAAAATATTATTTACATTTATTTTTGAAATGATCACTGCAATGGTCATCAATTAAAATTATTGGATATGCAAAATACTGCTTAACTCCAGTAATTTTCCTTGATAACTCACTTCAACAAATTTTCTCAGAGAAACCGATTAGTTCACGTGAAAGAGCATCACAGATATAGAAATGTGGCAAGTTTGAAAAAAATCGTTAGCCATTTTCGAGAAAATCGTGAAAAACCAAAAAATGACAAGAGTAAAGTGACGCTTCCGGTTATCGAACTTAAATATAGTTTTGTTTATGCTTTTTTATTCACAGACACACACACACACCGAGCACGTGTACGCACGCACCCACCTGCACACTCACACACACGTGCGCGTAAATATACACCTACGCATACACACGCTCGTGCAATCGTCCACACGCAGGCATGAACCCCAGCACACGCATGTGCATGCACATACATACAGACAAATCTCTGAAAACATAATTTTCAGACTCTGATGAAAATGCTACAGAGAATGGAGATAAAATGAATTCCAATCGAGATAAAATGAATTCCAATCGAGAAGAAATGAAATTAAATCAAAATAAATTAGAACAAGAAATTGTAAATAAATTGCATGAAGAGATGTTATCAATTAATACAAGGCAAAATAAATTAAAAGAACAAATTTAATCTAAACGAAGAAATTTCATTGAATCAAGAGAAGTTTCCAGAAAGCTTATAAATTCAATTATACACACTCAGGAGAAAATGGAACAGTACCTAAAAAAAAATCAAAGGCATCATGGGAAAAGTCAATGAGACAACAATAAAGTACAAAGATAGAGTTAAAGAAATCATGGAAAAAGCTGATAAGATAATCAAGTAAGATGATAAACTATATCAAAAGTTTATTCTCCTAACCAAAACAAGAAAAAGTGAATAAATATGCAGCAGACCAAGTATTTATCTAACTTAGAAAATGGCATCTCAAACTCCAGAAAGCATGTAAAAGCACTCACATTTGAAGGGAAAACACCCTGGACAAACTATCATAAGCAATTTATGGCAGCAGTTTTTACATTTTATGTAAAAATGGTTTGGATATTTCCTAAATTGTACCAGATGACTTACAAAATAATTTTGATTATCTGGTTTCAAGATTGGACATACATTATGGGGATAAACACCTGCAGTAAGTTTACTATGGCTAGTTAAGAAACAGAGTTCAAAAAGTTAGTAGAGAATGCCTCGAGGAATTTGAAACCGACTTTATTTCATGGGGAAACTTGGTATATACAGGGTGTTCCAGATAATATGACATTCCTTTTAAGGGATGAAAGTAGACCCTACAGACACCTCAACAAGCGGAAAATTAAAAGCAATACGAATACAAAAAACTTGTTTTTTTCTAATTATGTACAACGAGCCACCTATGGTTACATTCAGACTAAAACTGTTAAATCATTGATAAAATTATAACTGACCTACCTAACAGTATCAATTTACAGTAACATAGACTTTTGCAACTGTAGCAGGCACATTTCGATGTTTACTATAATAAATAACAGGGCAAGGGGATTGCTCTTTTACACAATTGAAAGAATTTAGAAATAATGTATACAATTTTTTTAACAATTTTGAGGAAGTTATTTATTAATAACGGATAATAATAAAAATAGAGTTTAGTCATGTATTGTACTAAGAAAATGTGTTTAAATGTAAAGACAGCTTAAACAATTATTTATTGACATTTTTTAATTTTATACCTAAAAATCGTTTTTTATTTCTGAAATTGTGTGACATCATCTTACAATTAAAAAAAAAACTTTAAACACCTTCTTAATACAATAGCTGAATAAAAATTAGTTTTATACTATCCTTATTTAAATTATTATTGACTAGACCCTGTTTTTAGGCAAACAAAACGTGTTGTAGGTTAATTACTTGTTGAAAAAAAGTTGTTTCCTAATTTAATCATAAAATATGTTAATTGAGATGAAAATTTAACTGTTTGTTCATTTTAAGATTTATACCAGGAACAAACTTACCGTTAAACTATCTTCATAAAAAATGTTCAAATAAATAACCATTGTTTTGAATACATAACTGAGCACAATTTATGATGGATGCGTAGATTCTACCAAACAAATTGGCATTTGCATGAATTTCTTCTGCAGCTACTTCAATTCGTGCACAAACTAAACACAATAATGTCTTCAGATCAGACCTTATTTATGTCATATTTAACTTAGCCTTTGTGAATAAGTAAGTAATTATAAAGCATGGTCCATTGAAAAGATGGATTTATTATTAAAACTCTGGTTAATTAACAAAACACATCTAGTAATTAATGCACATTTGTATAATTTCATTTATCAAGATATCGGTCACTGACATTTAAAAAGGTGTATCATTTTACAGTCTTGTTTATATGCACCTGTTTCAAAAGCTAAAATAAATACATACAATTCTGCTCTACTATGGAAATGTTTATTTAGTAAAAAACACTTACTCAATGATATTTGTCATATTTGAAAGCATGTGCATAGTTGACTCATCATTATTAAAAAAAAGGAATTTTTAGTTTTCGTGTTGCTTTTAATTTTATGCTTATTGGGGTGTCTATAGGGTATGCTTTCATCCCTTAAAAGGAAAGTCATATTATCTGAAACATCCTGTATACATTTGTGGATGATCTTCGAGATTCCAGATTATTGTTGCTTGAACAACTTAATCAAAAAGGACAGCTACCCCCTATTCAGGCGTGATGACATGCAAAGTACACTTTACGGCTTCAGGTGGTTCTCTACTTCAGACACAAAAAGCATATATTGACAAGTTGGTATGGAGCTTGGACATTACAATTATTTGGCATTTACTATTGAATCATGGCTTTGGCAATTCACTGTGATGTTGTTTGGTCTGTGCAGTTCTCTAGCAACATTTCAAAAATTGAAGGAGCTGATCCTAAGTGGCATATCTTGGTGGTAAATATGTCTGATTTACTTAGATATTATAATAGTAATTAGAAAGCGCTTCAAAGAACCACTGAAAAACTTTAAAGAGGTATTTCAAAGATTACACACAGTGCCTACCTACAACTTAATCTGGAAAAGTGCAATCTATGCAATTATTAATATAGAATATTAATAAAATTAAAATTGTGTCATTTAAAACATGAGCTGTCAGTAATGCTGTTTTTCATAAATGCTATACTATCTCCTAAACTTGAAATAAATTATAGGAACAAACCCATTTTAGAAATATGGATGTGTTTTTCATTTGCTTATACATCAAGTTTTAACAAAGTTATTGATATTTCAAGAGTTAACTTTAATTTAATAACCCTATATACAGTGAAAACTGTCTAAGGTGTATACTGGAAAAGCCGGAATCCTGCTTATTCCAGAAAATATGTACGGTCCCTTGAAAATTATAGGGAAAATACATAGGCTAAGCCGGAAACTGCTTAATGCGAACACGGAAAGGAAATATAGGTCCGATGGAATAAATTTAACCTGAAAAAT